>JASAMX010020965.1:0-36581 GCA_030248175.1 Microlaimidae sp. YZB2_3 | reverse complement strand
AAAGGTTAAGAAAAAATATTTTTCGATGACGTCATCACTATAGCCGATGCGGTGAAAAAAACCTGGTCCCAAAAAAAAACAAAACTTTTTATTGGTACGAGATAAGAAACGCCGCTTGGTATGCTGTTAAAACATACTTTTCTGAGTTTTTTCTGAAACTTTAAGCGAAATCGGCACGCTCAATTTTTTTATAATGCGTTGTATGCGCGCGGTTTTCGCGATTTTTCGCGAATTTTTGCCACGCTAATACACTGTCCGAATTATTTATTTTGTTTTGCTTCCTGCTCAAAGTGTGTACGATACTGATGATTTTGTTATATATTAAATGTCCGCCAATTTTTATTTCTTTTTGAAATGTTATTTATTCATAACAGAGGTTAGAATATGTGCTTATATGTTGAATATGTGGTTGAATATGCTTAAATATGTTAATATTAATATTAGGTTAGCTTAATATTAGGTTTTTTTACACAAATGATATATCAAAATTCGTCATATGTGATAAATTTTACATTTTTGATGGTTTTGAAAAAAAAATTTTGAAAAAATTTTCGGCATTCGTGTTTGGCGCTCCCTAGCGCCCGGTCAACCCCAAAAAAAAAAATTTTAGGTCAAAAGTAAGAAATAAAAATTGGCGGACATTTAATATATAAAAAATGATCAGTATTGTACACACTTTGAGCATGAAACAAAACAAAATAAATAATTCGGACAGTGTATTAGCGTGGCAAAAATCGCGAAAAATCGCGAAAACCGCGCGCATTCAACGCATTATAAAAAAATTTGAGCGAGCCCATTTCGCTTAAAGTTTCAGAAAAAACTCAGAAAAGTATGTTTTAACAGCATACCAAGCGGCGTTTCTTATCTCGTACCAATAAAAAGTTTTGTTTTTTTTTGGGACCAGGTTTTTTTCACCGCATCGGCTATAGTGATGACGTCATCGAAAAATATTTTTTCTTAACCTTTTCAAAAGATAGCCTTGTGTCTAAGCTATGCTCCCATATATGTCCCGCACATATTCTAACCTCCGTTATTATGGATATATAACATTTCAAAGTTCGAGTTTTGTCGCCAGTCCGCATCATTTTTGTATGGACTATAGTTTAGTCATAAATTTGACTTTGGCCGTGAAACTCAACAAAAATAAAAGATTATTTTGAATATTGAAAAAAATCTTTATCGAAAATCTTTTATGACGATAGTTATACTTTTTATTGAAACTTTTTATTTTTATACTTTTTATTTATTTTTTATTTTTATTTATAAATATTATTAATGCTTAAAATTTGTTTAAAACTTTAAATTAATTAAATTTTAGGATTTACTACGTAAAAGCGACAATGATATCGATGGCTAAAAACGATAAATTACAAAGTCCAAATTTTCGCTCGTGCGGGCGTTTTCAACAATGGATTTGTACTCGAAAAAAATTTCCGAGGTTATAGCGAATTAATAGACTTTTTCAACACCATTCTCTATTCAAACCACCATTTTTCATTATTATAAGGGAAAAACGAGTTTTTATTGACAAAATTTATAAATGCACGTTATTGGAAGGATTGAAAAGAACACGAATAATTTTCAAAATTTCCAGTTAATTGTTTTACTGTTTAAAACTATAATAAAAAACACAATTTGATCACATTCAGAGATGAAGTTTTTATAAAATATTCTAATTAGATATTTAAAATTAAAATCAGAGTATTTTTATTTAGCTACAAAATTTTCATTATTTCATTTTATCGCCTATTCTTCAGTATTACTTGGTTGGTATAAATACTACAAAATTCGATGAAGGACATTTGTGTCATGATTCCCTATTAATATTACCATAGTTACTTTTAAAATGTGTTTAATAAATCTGTTAAAACTGTCAGTAATATAATTAACATAAATTTTAAAATTCATAAAAAAAAACATAATACATATTTTTTTAGTATTGTGTTTATCCTTAAATTTAAGGTTTTATTTTTCAATTGAAAATTTAGATAATTTGAGAACAAAAAAAGGTTATGAGAACTTGGGGAAAGTTTTATTTACGATTTTCAGATTAAAAATCGGGTATCCAATTTAAATTAAGTCATCTGTTGGCAGTTTAGTCAAAAAAAAAAATAACGGATTTTAATGTTTTGCAGATAGGAAGCCTAGATGCCCAAATCTTAAATTTTAAATTTGGTTCTATTCTGACCAGAACTATTTTTCCGAACAAAAAAAAATGGTATTTTGTGTTATTTTTTTAAAATCCATTTCTCCTTGTTCCTTTTCTTTGAAACTGAAATGAGCTACAAACTTTAAAAGTTTAAGAAATAAAGTAGTTATTCAAGCAGTTTTTTTAAATATTGATTTTAAACTCAAAAATAACAACATATCGCACCTGAAATTAGAAAAATACCGAACGAATTCCCGACCTTTTTCTTCTTAAAAGTAGACCTTTTCATTAACTACTGGTCAGGATTAAACCAAATTATAATCAAGTTTTTAGCTACTTAAGCTATAAACTATATCGATTTATTTAAAATATTCGTCTTACAGAAAATTTAACTGTTGTGAATGTTCTGGAATTCAAACAATTTTCTATTTGATATAAATTATTTCTTTTTTAAAAAATCTGAAAGGATTCATGGCACACCGTCTAAAATTATTTTCGAATTAATTAATTTTCGCGTCAATTTTCCTGATAAAAAGTGACAGCAAAAGATTACCAGGTATTGTATAAATAATTTTGTTGAAATAACTTATACTTGTTACAAAATAACTCTGTGTGTTAAAAAAGGATTTACGAAAGTAGAAAAAGAAAAAAAGAAAACGGCCATGTTATTTGGGTTATTTTTATGATTTTATCAAAACAATCAATAATCAAATAAAATACCCAAAGTTTTGGCGGAAAATATTGTTATTAAAAATTATATTGAATATATTAAATATTAGTAACAAGTCATAAAAACTGATGTAATTCTTGTTTTTTTATATCATATTTTCTTTGAAAAAAAGTTGTATTACTACGTGTTCAACATAGAAATGAATGTTCATAAAGAGGACCAACTACGTTACAGTTAATAAAAGCTTTTGTTCCCACACTTTATTTATATTACTAAGCGTTTGCGCACAGCGATCTAATAGAAACTTTTAAATTTTATTATTTAGAACTATGATGTGATTCACAGAAGCCGTTGGTAAGGTGAGTCAATGATTTGCTGTTTTTCGTATAAAAACATACCGTACTTAATAAAACCTTTATCGGGAAAATTTAACATTATTTTGATTTAGTCAGGAGGCGTCCGACATTATAAAACAAACCCTTAAAGCTAAGCGTAATTGGGTTGTATAAAGATTATATTAATCCAAAATAATGTTCACTAAATGTTCACTTTGACAAATATTACCAAAAAAACTTGCACAATTGTTTCTAAAAATGGATTTGGGATCGTTTGAACAAAAAAAAGCTTGAAATTGAAAGTGGGGTACTTGAAGTGGGGAGGGAAAAACTTAAACTTTAATAAAAACGAACTTTTTGAACAATTAAAAAGATTTTATGTTAAATACAAACTTCTTTTTACTAAATTCAGTATTGATACTACCAAGAATATATATTCTTGATACTACTAAAACTTATGAAAGATTTCTAAATCGATACATCGGATAAATTATGGATTCTTGTACATAATTTTAATTTAGCATTTATTCAGTAATATTTACAATTATTAAATATTCATTAAAGTTAAGCAAAAAGTTTTTATCGTGTAAACATATTCACCTATTACTTCGTTTTAGTTTTTTTTTCGAAAATTTTTTTTGAAAAAATTTTTTCAATTTTTTTCAATTTTCATCCTATATAACTATACTTTACTTTTGCTAAGTAGTCGCTTTTGTCTCTTCATGCAGCTCTCTCCATGATTGTTTAATTAGTATAGTTCATACTTTCATTAATATTACAATTTTATATAATTTAATCCCTTTGGGTTTTTCTGGTTATTTAAGTCATTCCGTATTTACGCATACCAAAGGTATAGATGTATCAAATTTCTATGAAAATTTTTATCTATTCATGTTGTAATACAGTTCGAGCGCAAAATTTTCTAATCTTCCACTTTTTTTGGTAACAATCCTATACAAAATAGGATTAAAAAATTTCATAATTTTATTATTTATATAATTTTTAAAAAAATTTTATGATATTAACATGGAAATTATTTTAAACCAAAGTATTTTATGTTTAAATATATTTTTTACATTTTAATTATTTATATTTGTGTTTTATACAGGTATATATTTCCTTGCTTTTATCTTATATAGTAATAAATAAAAAAGATATTTTTTAATCTATTTTTATTAATAGTTACTTAGTTAAACAATTTTTTAATAAAAAAATTCTATATAGTTACTCATTTATTATATTGCAACCAAAATTTATATAAATTAAAATAAGTAGTCTCACAGGTTCTTGTATTTATGTATTTAATTAATGGAAATAATTACTCTAATAATTTTATTTTACCAATTCATTAATTGTATTCTGGATTCAAGTATGTGATTCAAGTTGTTTTAAGTATCTTTAATTTAATTCTTTTAGGTACTGTTGCCACGAATTCGAAAACACACTGCAGAATATTCCGGTCCGAAGTGTCAAGCGTCCTAGCGGTAACGAAACAGAGCAATATAGTTAAAACAGTTCTTATATTTATTTTTAGGTTTAGTTTTAGCTAGAATTTTTAACGTAATTTTCGCCTGGCAAATTGGTTTTACTGTACTTCACCTTTTAAGCCGAGGCGTCTGTCTTCGCTAAAGAGCCCCGCTTTCGCCTCAGGTTATTGGGGATGAAAAAATGCGTCCGAATTAAGGAGCGAAACGTATTTTTTCATCATATATTTGATTTTTTAGTTTAAATGCACGTTTATATTATTGTTTTTTTATTTATATATTAATTTTTGCATGATTAATAATTATATTCTATATTTATGTTATAGTAATATGGTGTTTGGTGTTTTTCTACGTTTCTCCTATACTTTTTGTTTCCTTTTTTATTAGAACCGTAAGTTTAAAACCACAAAAACTTAAAAGCTTAAGTTTAAGCTTAAAGCTTAAGCTTAAACGCAACCCCAAACCAATGTTTTTTTATTTTCGACTTTGAGTTCGCATTTTGGAGGTTTCCAAAATTCTAACATGCCCAAGTTTCCTGCTTATGGCACTAAAGACTCGTACCAAAAAAGGTGCATAATATAATTGCAAAAATTCAGTATACAGGTAGGAGATCATATCAGCTAAAGTAATATAAAGTTTATTCCAACCAACTAATATATAAAAACAACAAAGCATTAACAATGTGCATAATTTTTTATTGTTCACGCTTTGAGCCGATTGTGGTCGCAAAACAAGCACAAATAGACACTTGGTTTCTTGAAAATGACTTAAAGGCTTAAATAATAAGCACTACTATGAATCATTAATTTTTTCAATTAAACTTTTTTTAATATTTAACGAATTAGCGGAAACTTGTTTTATTTAACGAATTAGCGGAAACTTGTTTTTCTGTAAGAGCATTCCATTTTGTAACAACCCTGTTGCAAAAAAAAGGATTTACGTCCATTTATTCTGTTTTTTGGATGTTTAATTTTAATGAGTGACCTCATGTGAGATTTTGATTCAAATAGAAAAAAATCATTTGGATTGTATACATAATTTTATAACATTCCGAAAGATCTGCAATATTACGTCGGTCAGAAAGTTTTTGTAATTTACGGAATTTTAACCTTTCATCATAATTCGCATAACGGAGTTTACATCTTTTAAAAAGTCTGCGCGTAAAATTTTTCTGAATTCGTTCGATTGAGTAAATATCGTGTTTTAGATAAGGATTCCAAATTGCATTTCTGACTTCCATATTCCAATTTGGTCTAACGTAACTGGTATACGCATAAATGAAATTCGAAATACTGTTTGAACTAAATGTTCTAAGTATAAGAGAAGATATCCTTAATGCTTTTTTGGAAATTATATCACAATGATAAAAAAATTTCATTATTCTGCCACGTAAATTCCTAAATTCTTAACTACTTTTGTTTTTTTCAAGAAATTTGCCACCAATGGTGTAATTTTTTATTGATCTTACTTTTCTAGAACTAATTTGAAGTACTTCACATTTATTTTCTGCCAATTGAAGCTGCCATAATTTTGACTATTTAGCGAATCTGTCAAGATCTTTTTGTAGCTGTGCTGTCTTTAGATCTTCATTTTCGCATCATCTGCAAAAAGTTTAATCTTGGCGTATTTGGTGCAATCTACAATATCATTAATATAAATTAAGAATAAAAATGGACCTAAAAATGATCCTTGTCGGACTGAACTGGATTCATTGTATAAGGAATATTCTTGATAATTAATTACTACCTTAAATTTCCTGTTAGTTAAAAACGATTCTATCCACTTAAGCATTTGTCCTGTTACGCCAAATTTTTCTAGCTTGTACAGAAGCTTTTGATGGGAGACCGTATCAAAAACCTTTGCAAAATCTAAGAACGCAATATCAGTATTTTTTTTATTTTTTAATGCTAATGTCCAATCATTTATCCATTCCAAAAATTGCGTTATGGTTGAACTGTTAATTCAAAAGCCAAAATGGCACCTCGACAAAATATTTTTAAAAAAGATTAAAAGTTCATCCTCACCCATTCGCTCCATAGCTTTACAGGCGATTGTCGTAAGTGAGATAGGACGGTAATTTGTTTTAATAGTTTTAATTGCAATTTTCCAGTCTTCAGGAAGTCGTCCAGAGTTAAATGAATTATGAAAGATTTTTGACAGAGGTTGAGCTTTAACACAGGAAATTTTTCTAAAAAAGTATGCTGGGAACCCATCCAGTGTTTTTGATAACTTATTAGGAATTTTTTAATTACAGCCAAGACATCTTTTACAGCAAAATTCATGTGTTTAAGTTTACCAATTTTGAAAACTTCAAAAACAGGCAATTCATCATTATTTTTAATAAAAGCTCAACTGAAATAATGTGCAAATAATTCGGCTTTATTTTTATTAATTGTATGAGATTTTTATTAGTTGTATGAGATCCATCTTCTTTTACTAAAGGAGAAATTTTATCACGAACTTTAATTTTGCTTTTCACAAACTTATAAAAATTATTAAGATTTTTTGAGTTTAATATTCTTTCTTCTAAACTCATATGATAATTTTTAACTAGCTGCTTGTATTCTTTACACAAAAGCTTGTATTCTTTACACAAAAGCTTGTATTCAGGTTTATGACTGCCTTTCTAAAAATTATGCCACATTTTTTTCTTTTTCTTTTGTAACTTACATATAGCAGGGGAATATTATTTTTTACTCCCCTTAGTAATATTTGTCTTTTTAATGGAATATGAAGTCTTATACCCTCAAAAAAATATCTTTAAAGCACTGCCATATTTCTTCAACTAAGGAACAAAATGAGAACAAATGTTCCCAAATACGTTTATTAGGAATAAATTTAACGTTTCATAATCAAATTTTGTAAAGTCTGGGATCCATACATTTTTAGGAACAAAATCTAAGTGAGATTTTTTGCAATATCAATATTAAGTTTAAAGTAAACTGAATCATGATCTGACGTTGTAAAATATTGATTTAGATCTCTTATTTGTATAGATTTAATTTATCTATACAACTATTACCTGATTTTGACTTTGAAAACATGAGTTTATTTTATTTTATATGACTGATTTGTCTCGATAGATAAATCTACTAATATATATCACAACAAAAATAAAGCCTCACATTCGTTTTGATTTTTTTCTTCGTTTAATGTTTTATTTAAATTAAAATTTAAAAATAAAACATTTTTTAGTGTTAGGTAAAATGTTTTGTTGCTATTTTTGTTTGTGTTAAAATGTAGTTATTATTTAGAGCAGAAGCCGAAAATAAAACATGGACGTCGTTAAAATTCTTCTTTTTGAACCCGAGTATGATATGCTTGTTAATTGTTCTGCTTACTCACCGGTCGTCGCTAAACATACCATAATAACACTCGCGCACATTAAAGCTTTTATTATTATACAGGAGCTTTCGTTTTATTATGTTCTTCCTACTTTCGATTTCGATGCGATAAAAATAAAAAAAAGGTTAAGTATTTAAATTTTTTTGAAAAACTATTACTGAGCTTCTGATTAGTAAGCAAATCCCAGCTCAATTCTATTACACTGTACATAGCAAAACCTGCAATTTTTTTTTCGTTAAAACGCCAAACGACGGCAGTGATTTTGGGAAATTTGTCCAAGCTTTCTTTCCGTCACTTCGTGTTTTTAACTAGAAAATCGAGGGTTTTTTGTACAGAAAACGCAATATCTCAACAAATACTGCACCAATCTTAACGATCAAGGTATCAAATTAAAGTAAAAAATATCCGCTTTCTTTCAGTGTTTAATTTGCAACGTAAATTGTTAAACGTGTTGGATGTGCGCCCCCAAATCTGCCGCAAAATTGCCACCAAACCGCCGTCAAACTGCCGTCATTTAGGAATTAAGGCGTTAAAGTAAAAAAAATTTATAATAAAACGGTTTTAACTAATTCATAGTTTATTTTTCTAACTTTAAAATTTATAAAAATGTGTTATAAATATAAACTCAGTTTTACTCGAGTTTTTTTAAGGTTAAGTTTATGCGTTACTAAGCCTAAGCAAAGCCTAAAAAACAACCCAAACTTTTTTCGCGCAGCTATGTATTTGTTAAAGTTTAGATTGTTTTTAAGGCTTCGCTTAGGCTTAGGAACGCATAGGCTTAACTTTAAAAAAAGTCGAGTAAAACCGAGTTAGCCAATACTGCACGCTGAAAAGTTCGCGCTGCGCGCGCTGAAAATTGGTGACTGCTTCTATATTGATAGCTATGCTGCTGGAGCAAAATGCCCCACAGCGCAATAGTCTGCTCAGCTACTTTCTAAAAAGAAGATCTCCGTGAAGAAAAACAACTCGGTTTTGTTTTCAATTTTTTAGTAGAATAAAAAAAAGATTAACAGTTTTCTGTACTATAAAATATTGTTTAAGATGTAAATATGAGATTAACAGTATTTAATTACATATGAGTTAAAACCTTAGTTTTTAAATGGTGGCAGTTTGGCGGCAGATTTGGCGGTGCACATCCAACACGTAATCGTTAAACCCATTGGGCAATCTGTCACGTACAGAATGGTCGAAAAACGCCGTTTTTAAGGGGTCATAACTCCTGAACAACTGGAGATATTGAGTTGAAAAAAATTTTGTAGGCTATTGGGAGCAGGGGTAACGTTTCACAGAAAAATTATCAAAATCGAAGACAAAAAGTTTGATTCCGCACTGTACCTTTAAGTTCGTTTTGCGCTCTCTTTTTGGTATACTTGATTATTGTTAAAAACCATTGTTTATATGATTTGATCAAATTTTATTCATAATATTACAACTAAAACAATAAAGAATTACGACGGAAATTTGAATATAAAGAAAGGTTTTGAAAAAGATTTGGCATAGTGATATTACTCAAAAGTAGGCGGAATAAAACCGAACCTCAAAAATGGCCTAAAATTTATTACGATAAACAATTTTTGAACAAAATACATATAAACTCTAAAAAACATATGAACTAAAAACTATAATACAAAAATTCAATCCACAATGTAGGAGTCAAATTGGAAGAAGATGTACATTTTTATTAAAGAATTCACGATTGATTATTATTGAGTTTATTTCTATCGTGCATTTCAGTTTTGTATTATAATTTACCATTTTATATGTTTTGTTAAAAAAATTGTTTTTGTAAGAAATTTTTGGGTGTTTTTGGTGTGCGTTTTATTCCGCCTCCTTTTACCTGCATAATATTCTACCAGACTTTTGTGTACATTCGTATTGCCGTCGTTATTCTTCATAGCATAACAAATAAACGTAAATATGATCATGCGAATTTAAAAAAAGATATAAACTAAATTATTTTTTTACAATTTTTCCAATATTTCAGTGATTGCCAACGCGCAAACATGTTGCGAAAAGAACATTTCGCACCAAAGTTTTCTGGCCTTTTCGTACCAGATCCTCCCCTCCTCGGGCTTCTGGGCATCGCAGTACCATTTGGCGATTTTCCCGCAAAGAACCGGGTAGCAGGCCCCTTTTATATCGTAATGTTTGTAGCCTGGCATTGAATGAGTTGCAAACGGACCGAAATGTTGTAACCGCACAGCGAAAAGTAATAGATGCAGGGTAACTGACTTAAATTCGGCTAGTCCTAATTTCGGCTACCGGCTGTTGTTTTTGCTATGCGCATAGTTGTAAAATGAACTGCGTGTTGGCTAGATAGTTGACGTGAGGATATATCCAGCCATACGCAGATCATTTTATAATTTTACGCTTAGCAAAAATAACAGCCGGTGGCCCAAATTAAGGACCTGACCGACTTTAAGTCAGTTACCCTAATAATAATAAAAACACTGAAACATTAAAAAATAAAAAGAAAGAGGGGGGAAACACAAAAAAATTTACGTGTTGGATGTGCGCCGCCAAATCTGCCACCAAACTGCCGCCAAATAGCTGCCAAACCGCCGCCATTTAAAAACTAAGGTTTTAACTCAGTTATATGTAATTAAATAATGTTAATCTCATATTTACATCTTTAAACAATTTTTTATAGTACAAAAATCTTTTTTTATTCTACCAAGAAACTGAAAACAAAACCGAGTTAATTTTCTTTACGGAGATTTCCTTTTTAGAAAGTAGCTGAGCAGACTTGTGTTGTAAAAAGTTACTTTACTTTTACTTAAACTAATAAAAATAATGGATTTTGGATTACTTTTACTTTATCTCGACTTTCAAAATTTTAATTACTTTTACTTTTACTCTTACTCGACTTTTGAAATTTTAATTACTTTTACTTTTACTCTTACTCGGATTTTTTCTAGCACATACTTAAATTAATTTTAAGTAAAATTTAAGTAATTTCAAGAAGTCAATTTTCTATGCTTGTTGGAAAATGAGTGGCAGAAAAAAGTTTTTTTAAGCCGTAACACGCTAAACACCATTTATTTAGACCAAAAACTTATTAAAATAAAAATTTATACATAAAATTAGCAAAAAAACTTTGAGACGGAGCTCTGGAGCTCCAAAAACGGGCGTTTTGCTCCGTTTCAAAATTACTTTTATTATACTTTTACTCTTACTTTTACTTAAAATAATAGGTCCTACTTTTACTTTTACTTTACTTAAATAAAAGTTTGATCATTACTTTTACTTTTACTTTTACTTTACTTAAATAAGAAAAATCACAAATTACTTTTATTCTTTTTTTACTTAAATTAAAATTTTTCAAATTACTTTAACTTTTACTTAAAATAATCCTTTTTACACTAGAGCAGACTATAGCCTAATGCGCCGTGGGGCATTTTGCTTCAGCAGCATAGCTATCAATATAAAAGCAGTTACAAATTTTCAGCGCACGCCGCGCGAAGTTTTCAGCGCGCAATATAGGCTAACTCGGTTTTACTCGACTTTTTTTAAATTAAGCCTATGCGTTCCTAAGCCTAAGCGAAACCTTAAAAACAACCTAAAATTTAACAAATAGCTGCGCGAAGAAGTTTAAGTTGTTTTTAAGCTTTGCTTAGGCTTAGTAATGCCTAAACTTAACCTTAAAGAAAGTCGAGTAAAAAAGTCGAGTAAAACCGAGTTTATATTTAAAACACATTTTTGTAAATTTTAAAATTAGAAAAATAAACTATGAAATAGTTAAAACCGTCTTATTATTAAATTTTTTGACTTTAACGCCTTTTGTAGTTCCTAAATGGCGGCAATTTGGGGCGGTTTGGCGGCGGTTTGGAGCGGTTTGGTGGCAGATTTGGCGGCGCACATCCAACACGGAAAAAATTTATAAAAGAAAAAACAAAAATTAATATAGCAGATAAAAAAATGCGTGGGTTGCATAACTTTGGAAAAAAATTTAATTTAAGGTAGAATGATACAGTTGCAAAAATTTCACCAATTTTCCCCAAAACATGTACTCGGGGGTTTTGAGAAGTCTTGATAACGAATCCGACCTCCGTTTTTCAATTCGACCCCCCCGGGGGCACTAGGGGAGTTACAACCCCCCCTTTGGGGGGGCATTCTGACTATATACCGGTTTTACCTCAAAACACGTACTTGGGGTTGAATACAGTACTGAATAATGAACATTTTTTTAATTAAAAAGTTAAAAATAAAAAAAAATTTTTTTTGAGGTTAAAAATATTGCCCAGGGGGACTCGAACCTAGAGCTTTGGTATTCTGAGCCCGACGCTTTAACCCCTCGGCTACTGCTACGTCCATGTTTTTTCTTAAAACCTAGTTTTAAACAAACATTTCAAAATGTAGTTTTCCGACGTCAAATCAAATGTCATTTGATAGGAATTAGTTTGTTCCCAACTTTTAACACAGCAGATGTACCATAATTCTGAGCCAGTTTTTAAGTTTTTAACAAAATATCTACTATCACTTCTTTTTATTTTTTATTTCAACAGTTTTAGCAATAAAACGAAATTAAAAAACTTCAATAGTAGGAATTTCGCTGAAAACTTTTGCGGGCATGTACATTTGGTGTATCTAACTTGAGTTAAATTTTTATTTCGTAATATTAACTCTGGTTCTGTTAGATTGGGAAAAACTGTTTTAAAATGTCTTTTTTCAACAAAGCATATTTCGGCGTGAAATGGTCAGAAATGTTACCAAAAATGTTAAGGATACCGAAGTGATCGGAAAAAATACCCTTTCTCCCAATATATAGTTTGCTACTGTCCGTCACGTACGGCACGAGTTATACACAAAAACCGACAGGGTATCCTAACTGGATCGTTCCACCTTAATAATTAAAAAATTAAAATTTAGCAAAAATAATAAAAAATACCTTTTACTTCTTGTTTTATACATATTTTTAATCCCTCATAAGCAAATTCAAAATGGGAACTCTAAGTCTATACTCTATAGGAAATCTGTCTTTGGCTAAAAGCTCGGGAGAACCGTTTTTTAAGTGTTGGTTTTGCCCTTTTTTATGAAAGCAATCCGACCTCAAGTTCAAAATTTTAAGCTAATACGGCCTATTTTTGTATTATAGTTTGTTAGTCTGATTTGTTTGTTTTTCTCATAAGTTTGTTTTCCCTAATGAATTTCTTTTTTTTTCGGGTAGCATAATTATTTCCGCGATATATGGTCAAACTAGAACGGCCTGTTTTCAACTCTGACCTGCCACCACCAACTCTCCCAAATTGGTGCTTAACTCCAACAAAGGAATGTTCTTTTTCCGATTTTGTTTCTGTTCATCTTCTAAAAAAGGCGAAGAAAAACTGTCACAACATGATTATCGATTAATTACTACTCTATTATGTAAATTTCAGAAAAACGAGCCCAACAAAGCAAATTTTAAGCTGATATAATCAAAAATATATAATACTATATAATATATTAAGGAAAAATATGTCACTCAGTCTACAAAAGCGAAGCAATTGGCTGTCATTTTTTGAGCACTGCCATTATTGTGCGCATAAAATGGCAAAACAACTGCTCTTGTTGTGGCGTGTGTCGTGTACCCCGCTCAAAATGAGTAGTGTTTTTGCGCTATATACTTGCATGCTAATTCGAACGCACTGGCATTCTAAGCACACTGCACTTTTTAGCAATTTTATGCCATATATGCGCATATACTGCACATAAAATGGTACAACGCTTGAAACAAAAAAATAAACAAACACTTAAAAACCACTACTTAGTTTATACACGTACACAAAATACAAATGTTTAATATAGACATACAAAAATAAAATCCAAATGCAATACATAAATAGATCTTTTTGTGTATTGTATTGTATTTTATTTTTGTATGTCTATACTAAAAGTTTGATTTTGTGTAAAATGTGAAAACTAAGTACTGGTTTTTAGTGGGTTTATTTTTTTGTTTCAAGCGGTTGTGCCATTTTATATGCTAGTATATAGCGCATATATGTGTATAAAATTGCTAAAAAGTGCAGTGTGCTTCAAAATGCAGTGCGTTTGAGTTAGCATGCAAGTATATGCGCAAAAAACAGCGCTACATTTCAAGCAGTGCCCATTTACACGACACATGCCTCAATAAGAGCAGTTGTTTTGCCATTTTTATGTGCATAACAATCAATGGCAATGCTCAAAAAAAGGCACCAAATTGTTTCGCTTCTGAGACTAAGTGACATATTTTTCCTTAATGTAATATATAGTATTATATATTTTTGATATAATATTGTTTTGCAAATATTACCGTAGACTTTGCTCCAAGACTTATTTTCCCAAATAAATTGAAAAATTGGGTCTTGCAACTGGGTTTGAACCGGCGACTTTTCTCTAGTGTCAGTCCAGCTCCAAACCCCAAATTTTTCCACCAAATTTAAAAAGTGGATTTTGGAGCAAAATTTACAGTAATATTCGCCATAAAAAATACAAAGTCAAGTTCCACTACTAAAATTCGACTGGCCGAATACAAAAAAAAATTTTAAATTTTTTTGGAAAAAATGTAATACAAAAAATCTTATAAAATAAATGGTTTTTTTTTCAATCTTATTATAAAAAAAATCCTAAAAAGGCGAAAAATAATCATTTAAAACATTTTAAGCTTTTAATAAAATAATACAAAATTATATAGGCAAATAAAATCTAGCTGACCTTTATAATTTACAGTGTTGAATTGGTACTATTTAACAATAAAAAAATTTAAAATGTTTAACAAAAATGGTTTAATTTTAAAATTAAATACCTTATTTTAACAAATATTTATCAAATTACTCAATTAGGAACTAAAAGGCAAAAATTTTTAGGGCTAAAATTGCAAAGTTTTTGTATGTTTTGTGGATGAAAAAAAAACTTTCCGTTCCAATTTGTTTTTTTAAACGTCATAACCGCACAATTTTAGTTGGTCCTCTCCTCTCCATGTATAAATTTACGAGGTCAGTCAGATACAATTCAACCATAAATCAAACAGAACTCTGTATTTCTCTGTTAAAGGGTTGGACACCTACCTAACTACGAGTTTACTTTGTAAATTTATAGTTTATAAACTTCTTCATTAAGCTTTATTTTAGTTTAATTTTTTTGATATGATCATGCAATTACTTCTGGCCTTACTAGTTTAAACAAAAATGTTTTAATCTGTATATTTAATTTTTCAAAGCTTTGTACCTATTCATATATTTTTTTGAATAACATAACATCACCAACAAACAAGGAAGGGTAGTGATTTGTTATTCAAGAAAATATATGAATAAGATATAAATTTTGAAAAATGAAATATGCAGATTAAAAACATTTTGGCTTAATATAGAAACTATTCATATATATTTTTTTAATAATATAACATCACCTTTTTCTTTTTGTCATTAGCTAGCAACCGAGCGATAGGATTTTTGTATTGTCCATTATTGGGTAAAAAACTAAATAAGCATTTTTTTTCAACTGTGAAAATTAGGTTTATTCGATCACGGACTTTTTAAAACGTCATAATTTTTTTCGAACGACAGATCTTTTTCAAAATTGAAGGTTTTTTATTAAAAAAAAAAACAAATTGCATTTAAAAATCGGATATTCTTAATAAATTAATTTCGCAATTAATTGACGGATTCGGATTAATTGACGAGTTTGGATTAAAAAATGCAGAAAGAAAACTTAGCCAAGAATTTGACCTTGTTTCCAAAAAAAAGAAGTCGGCAAAAATCGTGTTTTGCTTTTATGTGTTTCATAATCAACGCCTTTTTTCTAGCTATTTTAACTTGAAAATGGGTTAAATAACTACAGTGTATCTTAGTCTTTCTAAACTTATCGAAAAAGTTTTGTAACTCACTTCACAGTTTTTAACGAGAGAAGTAAAAAGTGAGGGGTAACTCCACACCGGTAAAAAAACACTAGCTCGCCAAAAAACATAGCACGATTTATTTTTTACTACTCAAAATTGAACTAAAGATAAAATTCAAACTTTTGTGCTTTTGTTTTTTTTTGTGTTCTTTCTGCAAAAATTATTAAAATTTATCTATTTTTATAAGTTTAATTACAAATTTGGTTTTAAATTAATTAGGATACCCGTTTTTTATGCTTATTATATGGTGGAAAAAAACTTGATATTTACTAAAATATAAAATAAATATTCCAAAAAAATACCAGAGGAATTTCAACTTGTTTATTAGCCTGATTCAATACAAAACTATTTTATATGACTTACCAATTAACTGCGGTTCTATATTGTCCAAAAGAAGGCATTCATAGGCACTTATCAGCCAGCAATTAAATGGATTCAACAATTCGATAGCTCGCAAATTGTCGTATTTTTCAAAAAGTTCGTAGCTCTGAACGTAAAGCGTGCCCACACCAGAGTTGTAAATCGACTGAATCCAACAGACCTGTTTTTCCTTTTTTTTTGTTTTTAGGGTACACGGTACTTGAAGCTGTAACTGAGCAAGGGGAAATCGTCACAAAATTATGAGAACATGGAGTCGTAAATAAGAAAATAGAGAATCCATAAGTTTGGGCTTAGATTTTTTCATTGTTTTGGCTGAATGTTCTTTTGGTTTTAACTTTCCCTAAAGTCAGTTTAATTTATAAAACTGACTCAAAGCCAGTCGAAATAGACTGTAATTGGTCACATATTTAAATAAAATTTAAATGGGAATTAAGTTGTATGATTGATTTCTTTAGCAAAATATCTAATTTTAAAAACAAAATACAACTGCTGCAAAGAAAGTGTTGGGAATGTACTTTATCTGTGGTGCAATTGTTCAGGTCACGCATAACAACCGGAGGGTTAAAAGTCGGCACTAAAAAAGGTGGTTTTTGAAATACACCGATTTTCGTCCATATTTTCGTTAAAATGAACAATAATATTCGTTAAAACGTAGAATAAATCCAAAAGAAATGTATAGAAGAATCTTTTAATTATACTTTCTTTCAGTGCGATGCAAATACACTTAATTAAAAAAGTTCTTGTCATTACGTAAAATCATCTAAAACTTTACAAAATTTCAATAAAGCTTTGTGAGCATTACTTTTTTGTCATTTAAATTCCACATTTACAATATACACTGGTTTAAAATTTATAAGTTAAAAAAAGGATGGATATCGATCCGTTTCTTTTAACCTTTATGAATTTTTAACCTTTAAAAACACTCTTATACGTGCCGGTTAGGGTAAGGCGGTAAAAATGGCAGTCCATTTACAACTGCTATGTCAAAAATATATAAATAAAAGAAAAATGAGACACTTAGAACAAGCTGCTTGAAATAATAGGTTCCATTTAAATGGGATCCCATTTAAATAGGTCCCATTTAAATGGGATTCCGTCTAAATGAGATCTTATTTAAATGGGACCTGGTCCATTATAAATGAGACTTATTTAAATGGAATCCCATTTAAATAGGATCCCATATAAATAGGATCACATTTAAATAAGTCCCATTTAAATTGGATCTCATTTAAATAAGTCCCATTTAAATGGGACCAGGTCCCGCTTAGATGGGATCCCATTTAAATAAAACTAAAAATCAATAGGTCCCGTTTAAATGGAACCAGGTCCCATTTAAATGGGACCTTTGTTTTCAAGAAGTTTGTTTTAAATGTCTCATTTTTCCTTTATTATATATTTTTGCTCTTATGCCCATACCATCGTCCATTGTGGTAAGCAGAGCCGATTTGAGCTCTGTGTAAAACTGATCCAAGGAAATTGTTCCGCGTTTACATTGGCATCGTAAACATACAGTGGCCGTTTTTCCGGTGAGTTGGAGAAAACACTTTGGGTTCAAAAAAGTGTAACCTTCCAGATTTTCAATGTCAGGTACTTTGTGAGTTATTTCGCGTAAACTTGATTTCACGAAAAATTTGCGTAGAATTAGAATATAGTATGTTTTTTTCTACTGAATTAAGCAATTTTATTATTTTTGTTTTAATTTTATTTTATTAATTTTGTAATTTTATTATTATTGTTTTTGAGTTTTATAACTTCTGAATTAACGCGAACCAGTAGGGAAAGGCAAATAAATTAAAATTCGTTGAGTTTTGGCTATCTTTGAAAAAAAAAAACGTTTTTTTTTTAGAAAACTTCAGAAGAGGATAGCCCCAAAACCCTGAAAATTTAACAGCAACACTTTTTTTTAAAAATTTCGATTTCTGAACTCGCGAAGTTATCATGATAATACTCGCGAAAAAACCATTGACTTAAATTTAATTTTCAGAAAAACCTAAGAAAACCCTAAAATCAAACTAAACTTTATCACGATAATATTTTTTTATTTTAAAAAATATTAAAATAAAATTATTTAAATAATGCTAAGAAACGTATCACGTGCGCACTCAAGCTCTAAAGGGACTCCGCCACGAACAGCGCTGCTCCATGCTGCAACTGCAGCACAGGTAAAAACGAAGTGACAGACAAGTGACAAGGCGTTCTGCGCGCGTTTACACTGTTACATTGTCACTTGTCGCCTCAGTGTGAACGCGTTGTCATTTGTCATTTCAGCTTAAACTGGGCTTTATTTCGTCAGCAAGCGTACACAAAATACCCAGTGGAGTGGAACAGTATACGCAGAGATCCGAAAGTCCGTTCCATTCGATTAAATTCGAAGTAACATCAGTACATTTGGTGCACTCGCAACAAAAGTGATATCCTTTAAATAAAAATTTGAAAAAAAAAACAGTTTTTTGTCTTTCAGATAAAGTATATTTGTTAAACAATCGTTTTGAAACCATTTTAGGGTGATTCAATAATTTGACCTTCGTGTTTTTACAAGTTTAAAAAAGGTAAAGCGCTAGCTCTGAAAAAGCTTGGGCGATCAAAAATCCAGCAATAAGTTTTGTGATGAAAAAAAATTTTGTAAAAAATTATTTCGATGTCTCTAAAAGCTGAATAACCTGTTCTCTCACTTAAAATAAAAATTACAAAAATGACAGGCTTTTTATCAGTGCTTTACTAAATTAATCAGAAAAGAATAATATTTATTTTTATTCGTTATACAAAATGATGCGCGCTTAGAAAAAGGAAATATATTTAACCAATGGAAAGGTCAATTAATATAGCAATATTATATAAATTAAAATAATGGCCATACACCAATATGATATAGCAGAAATCTACCATTTCGTTTGCGAGATTTGTTTACTTTTAATAAAAGTTCAGCGTAACATTTTTTTGTACACAGACAAGCGAATTGAGTTCATGAAACGCCGTTCTTAATCTCCATTCCCCAATTTAAGACTCTTATTTGACTTTTGAAATTAATAAGTGTTAAAACAGTGCTTTTCACCTTTGAAATTAATAAGGGTCAAATTCAAAAGTGAGTTTTTTTAAATTTTTATTTTAATTCCTGCCTTCGTTAAGTGACGACCGTCGATCGTGAGTGGAAGCCAGTGTTCCTGAGCTGTAAACGGGCCGCTGTGTAATTTTTTAAAACATTTTTTAAAAAAACAGTTATCGTAGTACCTGGTATAGACTAGTTCGGAATAAGGGTTTTTTAGTGTTAGGAAGAGGATACAATAACTACTAGTGCCGATCATATGTAGAAGGAAAATTGAGAAACAGCGAGCGAATAGTACATTTTACGGTTTAAAATATTTCAAATATTTATTGGTTCAAAATCTCAACCCCTTCTCTTCAAAACTTCTTAAATACTTTTTAAATATTACAAAATATTGCAAAAGCAGTTTTTGAGGATTTTTAGTTTTTTGCCGCTTCGTAAGGACGGCGCTGCTGGCGCGCTTGATTTCCAGTTTTTTAATGTTTCAATTACAGAAAATGCTTAATTTAAAAGTTTGGAATGGAGTTTTTAAAATTAATTTTTAAATTTTGAATAGTTTTACAAGCAAAACATTAAAAAAACCTATGTAGGTTTAAAATTAGTTTAAAAGCATAAATTTTGTCTTTATTTTTACTAATTCGAAATCACTGTTCAGGAAAATACTATTTTAATGGTGATTTCAAACTATTGTGACGTTTAATTAAAAAACAAAATTTTATTTAGCACAAACTGATATATTACAGCACTTCAACATAGTGAAACATATCATCGTCTAGCAATTTTTATGAAAAACAGGTTTAAACTTAAAATATAAGAAAGCTAAGATTTTTTCAAATTTTATTTTTTTCTTTTTGTACCCTCCCTCGTACAGTAAAAGACGCTTATTCCGAACTAGTCTATATGGGTAAGTGACTTAAATTCCGCCAGCCTTAATTTCGGCCACCGGCTGTTATTTTTGCGATGAGCAAATATAAAATCAACTGTGTTTGGCTAGATAGATAGATGACATGACAATCTATCTATCCATACGCAGTTTATTTCATAACCTTGCGCTGACAAAAATAACAACTGGTGGCCGAAATTACGGCGGGTCGAACTTAAGTCAATTACTCTAACCCTAATACACCGTTTGTTTGCAGAATAGGGTCGACCTTATTAGCCCTTTGTTAACAAACATTTTATGATTTATTTATTTTATTAAAGCGCAATGCCACCAGGTAGCGTCAAATAAAAAAACGAAAGTTTTTTGCCAAAACCCCTAAAAACTTATTTTAAAATAACTTAACCCAATTCGCCTTAAGTTTCTGATAATAACTGCGCAAATTTAAATGAATTTGAATCCGTAAACCAGCAATTTCTGATTTTTAAGAACCGCCAAGCATCATTTATAATTATTTTGAATGGTTAAAACATTAGAAAAATTGAATAAGTCCTCCTAAAAATAAATATTAAGGGCTGTTTGTTTAATTTTTTATTTAAACTTAAGAAAGTTATTTTTAATTCTGCTTATTTTTTTCAAAAATAACCATTTTATTCTTTTTTTTAGCATTTTCTTAATATAATTTATATATATAATTTTATAAAATGTAAATGAAAAAAATAAAAGGACCATTGTTAAAAAAGCAAACTGCAAATCGACTTGTGTTTTTAAGAAAACGAAAAAAGCAAAAAAGGTCATTATTTCAAATTAATTTCTGTTTATGGATTTTATGCAAAAAATCTTGACTTGTGACGCTTTCAGACAGTCTTTGTCTGTGATTCGCATAAAGTATGATACGCACGGCCGATGTTACTCAGGACTATAACTGCGCATTCAAATACTTTTATATATAACAATATTAACAAAAATCAATAATACCACTAGTGATGTTCCTACCCTCCAATATCATGCACTAGAGCTTCGGCCATTTAGAGCGGAGGGAGTTCCGGAGTTTCAGAGCTCCGGAGCTCCGTTCCTTAACCCGTTCCCGTAATGGCTTTTTCCCCCTTTACAACCGAGAAACCTTCATGCGACAAAGGTCTTCGTCTGACGGTGGTTGTATTTTCGTATGACAAATATCGTACGTAAACCTTACCACGGTAAACTCCACGCATGATCTAAGTCGAACTTCCGTCATAAATAATTTTTTGTGCGCGAATAATGCCCAGTGAGCGAGCGAATTGAAATGGTTAAAGCTGTACGGTGCAATATGCAAATTTTTGCAACATGAAATATCCTACGTAATACCCTGTATCCGTGAGAAAAATCTGCATATTGCTACCGTACAGCTTTAACCATTTCAATTTGCTCGCTCATTGGACACCACCACTCGCGCAAAAAAATTATGTGACGGAGGTACGGCATAGGTCTTAAGAAGCTTTTACGGTTATAACCGAGGAAAAGGCAATTACGGGAACGAGTTAAATGAGTGATTTGGGGCTTATTTAAAGGTGCGGTGCGGAGTCAAACTTTTTGTCTTCGATTTTGATAATTTTTTGTGAAAACCTTACTCCCGTCCCCAATAGCCCACAAAAATGTTTTCAAAAAAATATCTTCAGTGGTTCAGGAGTTATGACCCCCCAAATGGCGTTTTTTAACATTTCTGTACGTAAAAAATTGCTTAATGGCTATAACAATTTACGTTACAAATTATGCACTCAAAGAAACCACTACTTTTTACTTTAATGTGATACCTTGATCGTTAAGATTGGTGCAGTATTTGTTGAGATATTGTGTTTTCCGTACAAAAAAACCCGCGATTTTTTCGTTAAAAACACCAAACGACGGCAGCGATTTTATAAAGTTTGTCCAACTTTTTTTTTCACTTCGTGTTTTTAGCGAAAAAATCGAGGGTTTTTTGTACGAGAAACGCAATATCTCGACAAATACTGCACCAATTTTAACGATCAAGGTATCAAATTAAATTAAAAAGTAGCCGCTTTTTTGAGCACATAATTTGTAACGTAAATCGTTATACCCATTGAGCAGTCTTTCACGTATAGAATTGTCAAGAAACGCTATTTTCGGGGGGTCATAACTCCTGAACCACTAGAGATATTTTATTGAAAAAATTTTTTGTGGGCTATTGGGGGCAGTGGTAAGGTTTCCACAAAAAATTATTAAAATCAAAGGCGAAAAGTTTGACTCCGCACGGCACTTTTAAGCTTAAAATACTTTTAAACTATTCCATTTGTATTTATAGGACTATTTTTATTGATTTAAATAAGTTTTGGGAAAAATTTAGACTACAAAAAAAATTTGACAAACACGATAGTAAAAACCCTCCCATATAAAAGTAAATTGATCAGTGTTAAAGACCTTCACAGAGTTATGACCTAATAATTTTAACCAATTAGGGCTTCGGAAAAAATGGAGATCTTTCATCCATTAGAGATCCAATTTTTTCCCAAGCTCTAATTGGCTAAAAGTGATTCTAACAGCTCCTGCCACAATTCATTCCCACAAAGCAAAACATATATGACGTAATCACGAATACTATATGACATTTTGAGGGTCCTTAAAATCCTGACGTGAAATAATCTATGCTATCACTCTTTAAATATTCATAAAACTAGTATAAAAATAATGCGGATCTCCGGAGCTCGGAACTCCGGTTACATCGCTAAGTATGACAATGTAGAGTGTTTCCGTCGTCATTTGATTCACGGAGCTCAGTATGCAAGACGTTCACTCTCCCACTGCGTCACAACCTCAATTATTTATAATTTAAAATCTGCGTCTCAAACCTGGAAGAAGCATGAATTAAACACTCTCAATATTAATTGGATTTTCGAATCTTAGTTCATTCATTTTTCTCTTATATTCTGAGCAGCGAAACGCTATTTAAATTCGGCGTCCGAGATGCCATAGCAATCAAAAAAGTTTTTTTTTGCACCAAAAGTTTTATGTCAAAAAAAACTTTCTTGCATGACTTGGCAATTAAGATTTGACGTTTCTCTTTGCCTCAGAAAAACCGTAAGGGTTATTATTTTTTTAGAAACATTTAAACCAAATCTTAAGCCTTCCTGTGTGGTTTAGCAGTCGAAACGGAAATGGTCGAGGCCCGTTTACAACTCCAACCAGTACCGTCCCAACATTTGTACGAGATCCTCAGTAAATTCCCTGGGGTGTTAATTAGAGATAAAGATTTATCAAAAGGTTCCATATAAAGTTTAGCCCCTTGCCAATACACTGAAAGTGCGATTGTGTGAAATAAATTTAGCATTAAGCAAAAGGCTATATGCGTTAATTATAGGTTTTATTTTATTTTTGACATTTTATCCGAAGACGGAATGATTAGGAACAAAAGTTTTGGAATCGCGTACAGCTGAAGGGACGCTTTGAAGCTGCATAAATTTCAAAATTACCAATGTTTTTTTTTTCCAAAAAAATTGTGTAATTATTGTTTTATTTTCAATTTGTTAAAATATTGAAGTAAAATATACTATTAAAAATACTAAAATGACAAAATATAGATAAAACTTTTACGTAATATATCAGTGTGAAAACGTTTGTTTTTGTTAAAAAATTAAATAAAATTAAAAATCTTATATTTAACAATAAAGGTTTTACATATGAAAAAAGAACAAAGAAAAAAATTGAAAACAGAATTTCATTTTTTAAATTGAAAACACAACCGCACCTTTTAAAGTCGGGTTGCAAGAATGATCAAAGCGTGAGCTTTGTAAGTAGACGGCCACTCCGGCGCTCTCTTTTACACAATGAACCGCGCTCGGTCCGGGAATAGCAAAAGAATTCGTCCGAATTTTACCATAAATTTCCAAAAATACCTCTTTATTGACGTTTAAGAACGGTGAATTTTCCTGACATACGTCTTTTTTTACTTTTCATTAGTTTACATAAAGACGAAAATTAGTAATTTTCGGCTATATAATTTGCTCCGTAAGAATTAAAGTGATGATGTGTGGCTGAGTTATAAATGGTGTGTGGCTATTATGTCGCCACTTTCATTGGAAAATCAATTTTTCCTGCGCTCATTGGCTGAAAATGATTCTATAATATTATGTGAAGCTCATTCTACAATCAACAACGTTGGTTAAAACCGAGAGTTTCTCATCATCGTGAATATTATTGTTTCAATAGTTTTATGCCTTTTAAACTCTCTACCGCGCTAAAAATCAGTAACCAGTTTTTTTTTGGTTCCTTTTAAATTGCTTCTATTTTCCACCTTCGTATGTACCTTTTTCTAATTTTTACTCAAGCAAAAAAGACATGACAACTTGGAGCAATTGTAAAGAAAAAACTTAGAAAATAAAAACTTAGAGCAAAAGAACTTAGAGAGTAAAGAAAAGAACTTAGAGCAGTAAAAGTGGAAACAAGTAGGCCTAAATAAGAAATTGGATAAGGCTTAGCTTTAGGATTAGATTAAAGTTGGTTTTAACGACTTCAAACAAACAGCCCCAATTTACCCACTTCACGGATCTAACTTCCATATTTTTGACTTCGGAAGCTTCAGCTCCAAGTTACCTCCGCAATAAAAAAAGACATCCCTGGGATTTGTAATATCTGGCGAATATGTCCCATTTACCGGGCCACAGTCC
This sequence comes from Microlaimidae sp. YZB2_3, assembly GCA_030248175.1. Taxonomy (NCBI): domain Eukaryota; kingdom Metazoa; phylum Nematoda; class Chromadorea; order Desmodorida; family Microlaimidae; species Microlaimidae sp. YZB2_3. Next base: position 11,781 of record JASAMX010020965.1, on the reverse strand, counting down.
CGTGAGAAACTGATCGCTGTGCGACATTAGATCCGCGATAGTTCGGAGATTTTCTGGAAAGTTGCCAAATCCCTGAGTTTCTTCCGACTGACTGGACCCCCCGTCCACAGACATTCGTGCGATTACTCTAGCTACTAACCTAAAACCGATCTTTTCTTCGTGACAACGAGAAAAAATGTAATGAATTAAAAACAATGGAATTATGCGATAAAATAACAATAGTAACGTAACAGAAAGATAGAGCAAAAAATATCTAAACAAAAAATATATTATATAGGGTAACTGACTTAATTTCGGCCACCTTTTTTTATTTTTTTGAATAAGTTTTTTTTTGGCTTTTCAATCAAGCCAAAATTTGGCCTAAAAACCAAACAATAGCTATATTTGTTATTCCAGTGCAAAATTTGAAGAATTTTTGTTACACTTAAAAATCAGTGAAGGTTTAAACTTTTTTTAAAGTGGCCGAAATTAAGGCGCGTGCCATTTATTTCGGCCACCTACAAAAAACTGGCCATAACTATTGCTTAAACGAACAATAAAAATTTCTAAAGGTTGCAAATTTACCCTTAGGTATTGTTCTCGGTACATATAACTTAATTTTTCCCGTTTGCGAACTTTAATAGTTATTAGCAAGACTTTAAATAATTATGTCAAAACCTTAAAAAAACAAGTTTTAATAATTTGTATTTTTGTTCAATTTTTATTTTTGGCTTAAAAAACGTCAAAACAAAGTCAAACGAGCAAAAAAAATTCTTTATAAATACGGTAGTACAATGATATTTAAAAACAGCAAAAAACGGCAGGTTCTTTTACCTAAATTTTCAGGTGGCCGAAATTAACGGAATCTTAAAATGCGCAGTTAGTTAAACGCATTGCAAAATGATTTTGAAGAAAATATCAAAACATCAAAATTAACAACTTTGAGCCTTAAATAGAAGATATTTTAAGGTTATATATTGCTTCGTTCTAAATTTGATGCAGTTTAAACACAAAGCAAAAATTAGGAAAATCACAAAAAAATAACTTTTTGTATGAAAATGTTGATAATGTAGAATAATAAAGGTGCGGTGCGAAGTCAAACTTTTTGTCTTCGATTTTGATGATTTTTTGTAAAAACCTTACCCCTGCCCCAATAGTCCACTAAAATTTTCCATCAAAATATCTCCACTGGTTCAGGAGATATGACCCCCCAAAAATGGCTTTTTTCGACAATTCTGTACTTGAAAGATTGCTCAATGGGTATAAAAATTTAAGTTACAAAATATGCACTCAAAGAAAGCGGCTACTTTCTACTTTAATTTGATACCTTGATTGTTAAGATTGGAGCAGTATTTTTCGAGATATTGCGTTTCCCGTACAAAAAACCCGCGATTTTTTTGCTAAAAATACGAAGTGTAGGCAAAAATGTTGGGCAAACTTAATCAAATCACTGCCGTCGTTTGGTTTTTTAGCGAAAAAATCGAGGGTTTTTTGTACAGGAAACGCAATATCTCGACAAATACTGCACCAATCTTAACAATCAAGGTATCAAATTAAAGTAGAAAGTAGCCGCTTTCTTTGAGTGCATATTTTGTAACTTAAATTTTTATACCCATTGAGCAATCTTTCAAGTACAGAATTGTCGAAAAAAGCCATTTTTGGGGGGTCATATCTCCTGAACCACTGGAGATATTTTGATGAAAAAATTTTTGTGGGCTATTGGGGGCAGGGGTAAGGTTTTTACAAAAAATCATCAAAATCGAAGACAAAAAGTTTGACTCCGCACCGCACCTTTAAGACAAAAACACTGTAATTGTTTTAAGTCGGACCCACGTTGATTTTATACTTATTTTCACTTTTTATGTCGTAGTCAGGGCGATATTTTACTATTAAACGCTAAAAAACGATATTTTTCTACATTACAGTAGCCACTGCTGTAATAGGCTTTCCCGCACAGAACACAGTGACCGTGACTCGTTTTTATCTTTTATCACACAAACACTGTAATCGTTTTAAGACATAGAGTCACGTTGATTTTATATTGATTTTGACATGTCGCTAAACGTGCCTGCAGTAGTAGGCGTTTCCGCACAAAGCGCAAGAGAACCCGTCGTCGGAGGTTTTGAAACAGACAAAACAAGGCTTTTCCCCTTCGCTCAATTCCCAGAATCCATCGGTGGCAACGGCGGCGTAAGGCCGCTCCCACAATCCATTCGGAGGCGCTCCATCCGCTTGGTTGTCTGTCTGTTTGTCGCTCTGTTCCATCGCTTTATTCTTTGCTTTGGAAGTTATTTCTTCTTTCGCGAAATTTCCACTTTCCACCATATTCTAAAACAAAGTCACATAATTTCGGAAGCTTAGAAGGAGAGCCTGGTATTTTTTTATGTAGGTTAAATTCGGCTAGCTTTAATTTCGGCCACCGGTTGTTATTTTTGTACAAAATTATTAAATAAACTGTGTATGGCTAGATAAAACGTCATGCCATCTATCTAGCCTGACGCAGTTCATTTCATAACTTTGCGCATGGCAACAATAACAGCCCGTGGTCAAAATTAAAGCTGGCCGAAATTAAGTCAGTTACCCTGGGGTACTTAGTATTTAATTTTTTCCGCTCTTTTTCCCCACTTCGGGTTAGCTGTTTACGAATCCAGGCTCAGCGACTTAGTTTCGGACAGCCATTAATTTTAGGCTTAGGCCACCCGCAGTATAGATAAATCGTTATCCACAGATCTACATACTTACGGCCAAAATACACTTAGATTTTCCTGAGGACTGAATTATAACAAATAGCCGAAATTAAGCAAACTTAGCAAAAAAAAACGAAATACAACGCATTAATTTTTTTAAATCCCACTTTTCCATAAAATATACTAAAATTAATCAACTTTAGCGTTTTTAACAATTTACATTTTTGTTTTTAACTTAGTTTAATTAGTTTTTAGTTTTTGATAAATAATTGTCAAAATATGTCATTTAATCTTTAATATTAAATCGTTTTCCCGATAGTTAATGGTTTTATATTTAAATAATCGATTGAATACTGCCAATCATCGAGCTCAGGTAGGTTTAATTTGCCTGTGAGCTATACTAGACTATATGCAAATCAAACGTGGGTGGTGCAATTGTGTAATATATAAAAAATGAAGATCATCTGAAAACTAATCAAAATAAAGCCATTTAGCAAAATATATAAACATTAATTCATAAAAAATCATGATTTTCAACTATGGTTTTTAAATAACAGTATAAAAGTAAATGTTTTAATTCTCATTTTTTTATTTAGGCTTGCCTATAATCTAGATTTGGGTGTCATGGCTTATAATTTAAAATTTTTCCTAACGGTGCAGAAACTTTATATTTTGGTTTATTTGTGGCTTTTTTTATCATTATTTTTAAAGCCAATAAATTATATTATAGGGAAACCAGACCAGACCTGGTTGGTTTATTGTTTGGGAAATACAAATGGGGGAAAGGGACAAGTACTAATCAAACAATCAAAAAATTTAGCGCCATTTATTTTAACCAATTTTAATTCTAAGTGATTAATAATTGATATACCTATTTCACAAATTTTATTGGCCACTATGGCCCACCAGTTATATTTCCGGTGTCGTAGAATAGATCTTCTCCCCATTACAGATCTCCCCCCCGGAAGATTTATTCTGGTTCACGCCAGAACAGATCTTCCCCCCTCAGAATATTTAGGAAACATTAGATTAAAAACTTGGAAAATATTTTAATAAACTAGACGAAAAGTTTTAGTGGAAAACCGTAGACAAATAATTAAAGTGAACAATCACCGGACAGCACATCTTTAAATAAATAAATTAATATTAAAAGTGTCTTAAAGGGGCAATTTTTTTTCTAAAACTGTTTTAACTAAACTAAACCAGCTGAAAAGTTGTGGTCAGGCATCATCGTGAAGCAATTGTGCGCAAAATATTATACTTAGCATTGCACAAATAATTGTTGAAAATAGAACGAAATTATAAAATAACCTATATTCAAAAATTTTATGAAAAAAATAAACTTTAACAACATAAATTTTCCAGAGAACACTGCATTTTTCAAAGATTTTAGAAAAATCAATGTAAACAAACATACGAACATTAAATGAAAAGTTCTTAACCTATTACCTACGTGAACACACAATAATTTTAACGTGTGTTTTTAAAAGCGCGTGGGCTCTATGAGGTTTTCCTCTCTTTTGTTTAAATGCCAAGTAGCGCAGGAGTTTAAAAAATTTTTTTCAAGATTTTATATACGATTTATTAAAATAGCGCAACTGGCTTTATTTTAAACTGCGCTATTCGCTTTTGATTCGGAGCCAAGCGTTAAAACAGTGGAGTAGTACAAATAATAAGCGACACATAAAAATCCGAATTCGTTAAAAAATTATTTTTGATTTTTTTATTAAAAACTTTAAAAAATATAAAAAGACATAAAAATATATACAGTGTAGTTGAAAACAATGGTAACGCCTTATTTTGCAAAGATTTTTGTAAATTGACTTGATTTTTTTCATATAAAGGCAAAATTAAACTTTTTGTGCACAGCATTTCTTTGTGCAAACAATAAACAACACTTTTTTCTGAAACAAGAAATAGTTTTAAGATTTTTTTTTTAATTTTGCAAACGGTTGGAAATTTTAGAGATTGTGATTTTAGCTTTGTAGTTTTAATGGTTTGAAATTGATATGCGAACAGACATACATGGGAAAATAGCATTACATAAATTTTTGGCCGTTATTTTTATTTTTGGTAATTAACATCAGTGATGTTCCACGGAACTCCGAGCTCCGGAGTGGAGTTCCGTTTTTAGAAGCTCCGTAGTTTCGTCCTATTTCGGTACTATATTTATAAACAGATAAAGAGTAATGCCAAAAATTTTTTTATCAAAATTTTTTGTAAACTAAATTGTTTTCCAAAGCTTATTAAAAACAATAAAAATTTATAAATATGCAACTAGAATAACTTAGAACATGATTAAAGCTTAAATACGCTTTAAATAGCTTATTTAAGGTAGAACACCACAGTTATGACGAATTTTACTAAAAGTTAGATATCGTCTTAGATATTAATTTTTGTCTGACAAAAGTATAGTGCGATTGAAAGCTCAGATTATGATGTATCTAACGGTAATAATTTCATTGTTTACCAGTTGTTCTATTTTGAGATATATTTCAATGAATCTAAAGCTCAAAAAACAGTTTTTGACCATTTAAAAAATTTGATTCACTCAGTTTTTTCCGCAATTTTATAGAAAGTTAAAGAAAAATAGGTGGGAAACTTTTAGATGTGGTTTGGAGTAAAACGTAATTCAAAATTTGAAGAAAATTAAAAAATCGATGTTTTTAAAAAAAAAATCAAATAAAAAAAATCCTGCATTAGTTTTTTTAATCAAATACAATTCAAAGTATTCATTAGACTTGTGTCTAACTATTTCCAAACTTTCATTAAAATCTGAGAGAATCAATTTTTTTTATTTTCGTTTAATTTTTTTAATTGACGCCGAGAAACTACATTTTGAACTGTTTCTTTAAAAGTGGCTTTTAAGTGAGAAATCTCAGCTGACCCAGTCTGTAGCCGAGTGGTTAGTACGTTGGGCGTGAATCCTCGGATTCTCGGGATCGAATCTTCGCTGGGCCATATTTTTAACGTCTAAAAAAATTTTTTTTTTAATTTTTAGCTTTTTAATTAAAAAAGTGTTTTATTATTCAAGATACGCTGAATTCAAAATGTAAAAATAGAATATTTTTGGTAATAATTTTTATTAATGTTTTGTATTTTTACATGTATTTTATTGATGTTATTTGATGATTGTGGACGACAACATTTTTTTACAGAAAAATAAATGTCAAAAATTGAATCAGCAGGTCTTTAGTAAAAATTAATTAGTAAGGATCTGCCGTCAAAATCTAACTGTGGTGTTCTACCTTAAGAACATTCCTTCATATTCATGTTTACTTTTTTAAAGCACAATCAAAACTAAAAACAAATCAAGCTAAATTAAATCGCTCTTTAATTCGTCAGAGTTAAATCGTTCGAATTTATTTTTTTAAAATTTATTTATTTATTAGAATTCACATAATGCAAAAACACTTGAGGCATAATTAAGATGCAGTGGAATACATTTTTTGAATTTCATTTTACCGAAAAAAAAAAGCTATTTGGGATGAAAAAATAACTGGAAATCATGGGTGGCGCGGGAGCGCCACGGGGCGATTTAGCCCCGTGGCGCCGCGCCAACCATAATTAGAGAACGTGGGTAAATTTTGAAATTCAGAACCTTCTTCTTCTTCTTCTTCTTCTTCTTCTTATTCCAACGTCCCATTCTTAAAAACGATATTCCTCATTCGTTACTGATTGATCAAAAATAAACATGGGCTCATTAGAAAGAAGAAGGAATTACGCAACTTTCTTAGGAAGCACTTTTTTCATTTAGGTCCTTGTTATCGATTTATTGATCAAAATAAAAAATTAAAAAAATAGACAAATAAAAACTCCCAACCGCACAATAACAGCCTTTTGGCAACAATAAGGATTGTACAGAGCAGACAACCAACATCCCCTCATAAAAACCGCACAAAAATAGCAGACCGGTTTTAATTGGTGGCAGAAACGGCACCAGTTCCCAGCGCCATCTGCTTCAACCGCGCGAAAAACGGCAAAAACAACAGAGTACTTTTTTTTAATTCTTGCATTACTGATGACAAAAATTAATTCAAAGTTTTATTTATTAAAAAATAATAATCCGCGGGGGGGGCGCGGGAGCGCCCCGCGCCGGTAATCATCGGTGGTGCGGGGTGCTAAATGCAATTTAACCCACGGCACCGCGCCAACTATACTTAGAGAACGTGAGTAAATTTTGTTATTCATGTTCGTCATCTTAATATTATTATTATTATTTTTACTTTAAAAAATATAATTGGAATCATTGGCGCACGGCATCGCGCCAACTATATTTAGAGAACGTAGGTAAACTTTGTCTGAAGCGCAACTGCACCGCACTAACTATAATTAAACAACGTGGATTAATTTTGTAATTTAAATTCATCTTCTTCTTATTATTATTTTTTATTTTATCTCGGCAACGGAATGATTATAAACATGTCATTGCGCAGCTAAAACTATAGTTTATTAGGCTATTTTTTAATTTAATTCAAAAAAAGTGGTAGACTAGCCTTGAAAAATGCTCTAAGAATAGAGCAGGAAAAAGGGGCGATTTTTCCCCGGGCGTATGTTTGTACAGAAAAGATGTAGACTAGTCTGAGATGGACATTATGGGGACTATAGGAAATTTGCATTTGGTTTGGCCAGCTGCTCACTAAATAAAAATTTCTACGATATGATAATGATTTGTTTATACATTGATCTAATCACACAGCACTGTTGCATTTTTTTTAGTTTGATGAAATGTCAATTGAAAAAATCATACTCACAGCAATCTTTGACAAGCGCGAAATCGCCACTTTTTCAAATTTATAGTTGTTTCTTACACATACAAATATAACCTTCTAATTGAAAATTAGAAGGTTACAAATATAACCCCGCGGCGCCGCGCCAACCATTATTAGAGAACGTGGGTAAATTTTGAAATTCAGAACCTTCTTTTTCTTCTTCTTCTTATTCTTCTTATTCTTCTTCTTCTTCTTATTATTATTATTATTATTATTCTTTTTTCTTTTTCTTCTTCTTCTTCTTCTTTTTCTTTTTTTTTATTCTTCTTCTTCTTCTTCTTTTTCTTCTTCTTCTTCTTCTTCTTCTTTTTTTTCTTCTTCTTCTTCTTCTTCTTTTTCTTCTTCTTCTTCTTCTTCTTTTTCTTCTTCTTCTTCTTCTTTTTCTTCTTCTTCTTCTTTTTCTTCTTCTTCTTCTTTTTTTTTCTTCTTCTTCTTCTTCTTCTTCTTTTTCTTCTTCTTCTTCTCCTTCTTTTTCTTCTTCTTCTTCTTCTTCTTCTTCTTCTTCTTGTTCTTCTTCTTGTTCTTGTTCTTCTTCTTCTTCTTCTTCTTCTTCTTCTTCTTATTCCAACGCTCAATCCTTAAAAGCGATATTTCTTATTCGTTACTGATTGATCAAAAATAAACATGGGCTCATTGAAAAGAAAAAGGAATTACGCAACTTTCTTAGGAAGCACTTTTTTTATTTAGGTCCTTGTTATCGATTTATTGATCAAAATAAAAAATTGAGAAAAATAGACAAATAAAAACTCCCATCGCACAATAACAGCCTTTTGGCAACAATAAGGATTGTACAGAGCAGACAACGAACAACCCCTCATAGAAACCGCACAGAAAAGAGCAGAAGGCCGGTTTTAATTGGTGGCAGAAACCGAACCAGTTCCCAGCGCCATTTATTTCAACCGCGCGGAAAAGGGATTCTATTTATTATTATAATTCTAACGCTCATTATCTTAAAATCAATATTCTTTCATTGTTTACCTGGCGATTTAACCCTGCGGTACCACACCAACTATAATCAGAGAATCTGGATAAAATTTATAATTTATGTTCATCATCATCTTCTTCTTATGTTTTTATTCCAAAAAAATAATTGCAATCATCGGTGGCGCGGGAGCGCCCACTGCGATTTAGCCCCACGGTACCGCGACAACTATAAGTAGAGCACTTGGTAAATTTTGTAATTCATGTTTATAATCTTTTTCTTCTTATTATTATTATTATTTGTATTTCAAAAAATATAATTCAAATCATCGGTGGTGCGGGTGTGTGCCACACTGCAATTTAACTCACGGCACCGCGCCAACTATACTTAGGGAACGTGAGTAAATTTTGTAATTCATGTTCATCATCTTTTTATTATTATTATTTTTACTTTAGAAATTATAATTGCAATTATTGGCGCACGCCATCGCGCCAACTATATTTAAAGAACGTAGGTAAACTTTGTCTGGAGCGCCACTGCACCGCACTAACTATAATTAAACAACGTGGGTAAATTTTGTAATTTAAATTCATCTTCTTCTTATTATTTTTTATTTTTATTATAAACGAATTATCGGTGGCGCGGGAGCGCCACTCGGAAACTAAACCCCACGGCACCGCGCAAACTATAATTAAAGAACGTAAGTAAATTTAGTATTATGTTCTTCTTCTCCTTAGTATTAATATATTATTTTTCAAACGCTTATATCTTAAAACCAGTATTCCAGTTTCGTTGGTGATTGATCAAAAAAAACATGAGTTCTTTAGAAATCGTAGAAAATTGCGCAATAATTCTTAGGAACTATTTTTTATTGATAAATAATATGTGTTCTATTGATAATATTAAAACTGTTAAAAAAGTATATATATCGGCAACGGAATGATTATAGACATAATATGTTATTGCTAACTTTTAATTCTAAATTAAAAATAATTGTCCATGTTTTGGTTGGTGGTCCATGCGATCGTTATATTTTTTATGGCGTGTTTGGGTGCATTAACTTAGTCTCTAGTAACAGCCTCTCGTAACGCGCTCCCAGCCTCTCGTAAGGAAAAAGACAAATATCTCCCAAATAATGGAGTAAATATAAAACTAAAAGTATGGATGGATAGAAGAGAATGGGATCTATATGATTCATATAAAATCATGAGTTAATTCAAAGTATTAAACAAAATATAATGATTTGAATTTTTTCGTCAGCCTCTTATAAGAGGCCCGGGTTTTCTTACGAGAGTTCAGGGTTTTTTTTTTAGTTTTTGCAAAAATTATGTAATATCTTCGTATTACTTCATTTTTAAATGAAAAATCAATTAGTGTTATTATATTTAAATTCTCGGTAGTATTCTAATGTTCGTAAAATCAATTAATATCCTAATTCTTCTATTAAAAAATTGACTTGAGTTTCTTAAAACAAAAAAAATAATTAAAAAAATCTGGACAAAAATTTTATATTGTTTTTTTGTTTACCTTTATATAAAAAGTGGTAATATATACAAGTGAAAGACATGGAAGCTATAAATTTATTCATTATAATTATATTTATTAGTGGGGTTTATATTATTTAGTACAAAAACAAAAATAGCGACATAGAGTACATTTTATTTGAAAAACTTGTGTTTTTTTTAGATCACGTTACACAATTTATTAATAAATAATTGAAAATCTAATCTTTTACAATAAATTTTAATACATTTTATACTAAAAAAAAATCTTTTATTAGGGTAACTGACTTAATTTCGGCCACCTTTTTTATTTTTTTTTGAATAAGTTTTTACTGGCTTTTTCAATCTAGCCAAAAATTGGCCTAAAAATCAAACAATAGCTATATTTGTTATTCCAGTGCAAAATTTGAATATTTTTGTTACACTTAAAAATCAGTGAAGGTTTAAACTTTTTTTTTAAAGTGGCCGAAGTAAAGGGGCGTGCCATTTATTTCGGCCACCTACAAAAAACTGGCCATAACTATTGCTTAAACGAACAATAAAAATTTCTAAAGGTTGCAAATTTACCGCATTTTTTACGCATTGCAAAATAATTTTGAAGAAAATATCAAAACATGAAAATTAACAAATTTGAGCCTTAAATAGAAGATATTTTAAGGTTATATATTGCTTCGTTCTAAATTTGATGCAGTTTAAACACAAAGCAAAAATTAAGAAAATCATAAAAAATTAACTTTTTGTGTGAAAATGTTGATAATGTAGAATAATAAAAATAAAAAAATTTTGTAAAAACACTTTATTCAACATTAATCCAGTTACTTTTGTGCTAGTTCTTTTGTGTTTTAAAAATAAGCCAATTTTCTAACACCCTAAATTGGTGGCCGAAATTAAGGCGTGGCCGAAATTAAGTCAGTTACCCTAATTAATGAATTTTCGCATTAATGCAAAATTTGGGTAGATACGTAACTGAACGAAGAACAAAGAGAAGTGTTAAAAAACGTTTTGAAGAGAACCGCACAAAAAAACGACACCAGTGTCAAAAATAATTTTGACCGGAACCCTCAAAAAACGTGACGTCAAATATTTTAAAGAAAACCCACAGCAAAAAACGAGACGCTGTTAAACAACATTTTCAACGTGATCCATAAAAAACCAAACTGTTAAACAACATTTTCAACGTGATCCACAAAAAAAACGAAACGCTGTTAAACAACATTTTCAACGTGATCCACAAAAAAAACGAAACGCTGTTAAACAACATTTTCAACGTGATCCACAAAAAAAACGAAACGCTGTTAAACAACATTTTCAACGTGATCCACAAAAAAAAAGAAACAGCGTTAAGAAAAATTTTGATCAACCAAAAAAGCGAGAAAGCGTAAAAAAACACTTCACGACAATTTGATATAAAAAAACGAGACAATGTGAAGCAAAACTTCAACCGTGATAGGGAGAAAAAGAGAAATGCTGTTCGCCAATATTACTATTCAAACTCTATAAATAACAAATCAAAAAATAAGAAAAATAAAAACCAAAATACTAGTTTAAAATCAGCAATGTTTCAAAAATATTATAAAGCAAACAAGATACATATTATTAAACGAAGGAATAAACAAAATAATAAATCATATGCACAGTAATTAATACAAAAAATCGCGACAAAATGCCGAACGAAATTAACTGAATTCAAAGCATTTAACAAAATCAACGAATTTTTAAAAACAATTAATGTTACTGGCAGCATTTCTGCACCAAAAGTTCCCAAAAATTCTGTAAAATTAAAAGAAATGTTTAACACTGTATGGTATAAAATGATGTTGAGCCGTTTTGCAATAAATGCCCAAAAACACAAATCAACAGGAGCAACAGTTAATGCTTAATCATAAACTGCAAAAATTACTGTCTATAAAAAAACATGT
>JASAMX010020963.1:0-29273 GCA_030248175.1 Microlaimidae sp. YZB2_3 | reverse complement strand
AGAATACCAGACCTGTGCACGGTCTGGAAATGCCCCCCGCTTTATTGGATGATTTCCCCCTCCCCGTTTTATTGCCCCCCGCCAAAAAATGAAAAAGTACCCTAACATTATGACGCCATTTTTGACCTATGATGACGCCATCATCTCGAATTTTTTGCAGATTTTAGCCTATTTCAATGTAATTTAAGCCATTTTAGACTTATTTTTGCCTTATTTCCGCTTTTTTTCCTTTTTCCGTTTTCCCTTCTTTTTCTCTCTTTTTTTCTTTTTTTTTTTTTCCCCTGCTTGCCTCCCCGTTTTATTGCCCCCCCCGTTTCAAAAAAGTTGCCCCCCCCCGTGCCCCCCCCCATTTTGGAATTGTCCCCCCCGTTTTTATTAACCCCGGGGGGGGGGGGTCAGTGCACACGTCTGAAAATACACATATAAAACATCTTTGTACACTAAATCGAACACGCAGACTTCGTTTTAATGGTTATTTTTAAGATTTGGCCTTATCGAAAAGAGTTATGAACTAATTTATACCCAAAAAATGACCTTTTTCAGCATATGCAATTTACGATGCTAATAAAAAAAAATTGTAAACACACAAATTAAATTAAAAACTATGTTTTAACTATGCTAGAAGTCTGAAGAACTTAAAAATTTTCAAAAAATTTCAAAATTCAAAAGTTACATGGACCACCAAAAACATGGACAACAAATTTTTTTTGGCTTTAAACGCTAATTTAAACTTAGTTTTTCACCGATTTTTTGTTCCTAAGCCTAAGCAAAACCTAAAAATCAAACAAATTTGTAATATAATTGATTTTTATTAAAATAAGTTGTTTTTCAAAAATGTGAATTTTTTTACAACTAAAATTTTATGGGTATTTGAACGGTTATTATAAAAAATTGGTTGTTACCATGAAAAAAATAAAAGTATATTTGTAACTGTCAGACACTTGGTAATACGAAAAAAATAATATTAATTTGATTAAAGGCTTGATAAAAAAATTTTTTAATAACATAAATTGTACATGCCAAAATAGGGCAATTTTTGGGTATAAATCGGCTTATAACTTCTAATCAAAAGCTCAAATCTCAAAAATAACCACAAAAATCAACTCTACGGGTCTAATTTAGGGTATCAAGATGTTTTATAAGTGTATTTTACATTAGGGTTGGTCAAATCGAATATACCGTTCCATACCTGCATTAAAATTTAATTCCATTGATAAAGAGGTTTAGTTATATATATAAATTATGTTTATATACTAAAATTAATACATTTAACTTTATTTCTCGGGTATTTCTTGCGATTAAGTGTTCCTCATAGCAGACCTGTGCACGGTCTGGAAATGCCCCCCGCTTTATTGGAGGATCTGCATCCCCCCGTTTTATTGCCCCCCCATTCAAAAAATGAAAAAATACCCTAAAATTATGACAATATTTTTGACCTATGATGACGCCATCATCGCGAATTTTTTGCAGTTTTAGCCTATTTTATGTATTTTAAGCCATTTTAGACCTATTTTATACTTATTTTCGTTTTTTGTCCCTTTTTTTTCTTTTCCCTTCTTTTTTCTCTTTTTTTCTCTTTTGACCTATGATGAGGCCATCATTGCAATTTTTTGCAGTTTTTAGCCTATTTCAATATATTTTAAGCCATTTCAGACCTATTTTTACCTTATTTTCGCTTTTTTGTCCCTTTTTTCTCTTTTCCCCTCTTTTTTTCTCCTTTTTTACTCTTTTTTTTCTTTCCCCCCTGCTTGCCCCTCCCGTTTTATTGCCCCCCATTTCAAAAAAGTTGCCCCCCGTGCCCCCCATTTTGGAATTGCCCCCCACGTTTAAACCCCGGGGGGCAGTGCACAGGTCTGTTTATAGTATACCTTCACTCTTAAACAGTATAATCAGGAAGGAGGGGGATCGCTGAAAAAATGGGCATTTTGAAGGGGAAAAGGGGCCTTCTATGGGGAGGAGAGTTAGAATTACCCCCTCACCTCACCTTTACCACATATGTTTGGGTTTGAAACCTGTTTGTGTTGGGTTAAAAATCATTTAGACTGAAAAATATTTTCATATGAGCATATCTTGTTAAAATAATGGGTGATTTATACTATGATTTTTTTAAACTAAAAAATGTTGAATAGTGGTGTGTAAATGAAATTCGAGTAAAAGTTCTTTTTTAAAATAACATTCAAGCAAGACTAGTATTCTTAACTTTTACGGTTAAATTTCGCCAGTTAGGTACCAACATATTTAATTGAAAATATCTTAGGTTTAGAAAAATTGAAATATGAAAAAAAAATTGTTCTGCTTAGAAAAGAAAACTTTTGTGTAATAAAAAATAAATTTTTTTACTTACAAAGTACTTAAATTCTAAAATGTGACTATTCATTACATAAACCAAATAATTAACAGTAAAAATGTTGATTTTTATTTGAAAAAAATGACCAAAATTACAAATTCTGCTTAATTTTTTGCCTGCCCCGGCCCCGGCCCCGGCCGGGGCAAAATTTTCTACCCGGCCCCGGCCCCGGCCCCGGCAAATCCAAATTTCTCTATCCAGGCCCCGGCCCCGGCATCAGCAAAAATTCTGTCGATCCGGTCGATCACTACTGTCCAGCCGTTATGTAAATATTGCTAAACATAAAGAACTGGCAAAACCGATAAAATATGGAAATTATTAATTATTAAAGCTACGACTAAGTGTTTTTTACACTAAAAATTTAATCTTTTGTACTGCTTAACTACCTAGTTCAAAAATTTCAAGTAGTTAACTGTCTACTTACTACCTACTTGTAATTTAATTTAACTACTTAATTACCTACTTATAATTTTTAAAGTAGTTAACTACCTACTTAACTACCTACTTTGATTTTTGGTTAACTATCACAACACTAAGATATATAGGTTTTGTAGAAAGTTTTTTCATTTAGAAAAATTTTATAATTAAATGATTATGTGAGCAATGCATAAAACATGAGTGTGTAATTGCAAATTATATATATATAAATATTTTTGTAGATATGTAAATGTATGTGTAATGAGTAGAGACTTAAAACAAAATGACTTAGAACAACAAATGTGCTACTAGATATATAGGTATTTGTAAAAAGTTTTAAGTTGTAGAAAAAACTTTTAATAATTAAATAATTTTGCAAGAACTGAATAAAATATAAGTATTTTAACAGCCAATTTTACATATACAAATATATTTGTAAATATGTAAATTTTTGTGTAATGAGTGGAGACTTAGAACAAGATGCTTACTGAATAAAATGTTTGTTAGATATATAATGTTGTAATATATTTATAAACGTGCCTTATATTTTAGGAGTTAGATGTTTAGTATATGTACTATGTGTTAAATGTATAAATTGGTTTATATAATATACAAACTGGTTTAGAGAGTGGTAAAACATAAACTATTTATTTATGCCCATAATTGAATAAAATCTTTCAATTATAAATCCATATCATACCTAAGACGTTTAAAATCATAAATTACTTTAAAAGTGATTAAGTAGTTATAGAGAGTTTAAATATTTATTAAATATAGGTAATATCTTACTGTACAAATTTACTCTAGTTTAACTTGCAAATAGTATTATAAAAGTTAGTAAACATAAAGGACATATGATAACTTGCTGTTGATTTTGCAAAACTTAAGCCTAAGCCTAAACAAAACCTAAGCCTAAGCGAAACCTAAGCCTAAGAAAAACAAAAAAACCTAAAAAACAAAAAAAAATTATTAATGATAAATTTTCAATAAACGGTATGTTTTAAAGGATTGAAAATAAACCGTCACTTCTGCCTAAGCTAAAAAACCCACTTGGCGACTTTAATCAAAACAACAATCAGCCCGACGATCTTAATTTAAACAATAATTATCCCCTCAGTGATCTCAAACTTTAAAAAACTATGCAGCCATCATAAGATGACGATTTAATGTGCTGCAGTGACCCAGTGCCAATCAAATTAAAAAATATATTAAAAATAACAGTGCAAATTTCTACCAATTAACTTTTTTAACAATAATATCTTTAAAAAAATTGAACATTCTTTTTAAATATATTCTTTTGCTTATGTTTACATATCAACTTTTTTATTACAATTAGTAACATATTTTACTGAAATAAACATTCATTCATAATATTTTTTTAATTAGTTAAACATCCGTACATGGGTTTTCCATGAATACATGAACTACTGTATAAATGGACTGATACTTTTTTTTGCATTGATTGGGTTATTTTACAATACTCCCACTGTTATGTGATGCTTTGCATTTACGTTTTATAAACGTTAATAACTTCACAAAAGTATATATTTTTACTTGATAACCAAAAAAAACCACGTTATTTAATGGAAAATAGTCTTAAAATTAAAAGTAAAAATAGTGAAAAAAGCCCATTTTGTATGGAGCTTCTTGGACTCTCTCTTTAATATCTGGAAAACGGCTAATGAACGCCAATCGGCATAGTCGTATTCATATCGGCCATAAATAAATACAAATATGTGAATGCAAGATTTTAATTATCTCGGTGGAGGTGTTATACTGCACCAATACCAAAATAATTGACACTAATTGATTGCAATATATAAATTTCAAAATTTTCAAATTTCAAGGTTTATAGTGCTGCAAAAGTTACTTTTAGTTTTACTTAAACTAATAAAAGTAATAAATTTTGGATTACTTTTACTCTTACTCGACTTTTGAAAATTCAATTACTTTCACTTTTACTCTTATTCGGAATTTTTCTTGCAAATACCAATATATTTTTTAAATTTCCTTAATTATATTTTCGTTTCTTTTTTTTGTTTGTAAATTATCTTTGGTATATAAGTGTTGGACAAGTACTATGTACTGCGTACTATAGTACTATTTGAAAAATAAAGTATATTGAATTGAATTGAATATATTTATTTAAGTAAAATTTAAGTAATTTCAACGACTCAAGATCCTATGGGCCGGTTGGAAAATGAGTGGCAAATAAATTTTTTTAAGCCGTAACACGCTAAATACCATTTATTTTGAACAAAAAACTTATTAAAATAAAAATTTATACATAAAACAACTGGTTAACTAACTAGTTATTAAAAATAAAAAGTTTGTTTTTTAATATTTTTTTTCCAAATAAATTAATTTTACTTTTATTAATTTAAAGTAAAAGTAAAGTAACTAAAAAAGTAAAGTAAAGTAAAGCAACACTACTGCAGAAACCACAAACAAGTACCAAAAAACCTAAGTTTTAATTTTGGTCCATTTCTTAAAATATTAAAGGTGCGGTACCGAGTCAAGCTTTTTGTCTTCGATTTTGATTATTTATTGTGAAAATCTTACCCCTGCTCCCAGTAGGATGCAATATTCAATATTTTAGATTTAATAAACTATGTTAGTATTTAACTTTTAAGCAATTTTTTAACTCAGTTTAGTTTTAAACGGAAAAAATAAAAAGTTGCAAATCAAATCTGTTTCTAACAAGAAAAAAAGGGAAAAATTAAAACAAAAAAATATATCACACAAATACGAAACATCTCTGTTAATTGCTTTTTTTGAAAAAAAATCTTTTTTATTTTTTATTTTTCGAGATTCAACCAAGTTTAAAATTTATATTTTTGAAAACCGTGTTCTCATATTTTATTTAAAATATTATTAGTAAAATCTATCTGGTTTTTTCTGAACAAGTGAAAACTGTTTTCTTTTAAAATTTAATAATAAAATTTATTTTTCATTATTTCAAATTTAGCATTTCAATTTTTATTTCAAACAATATTTACAGAAATTTTTAAATAAATAAAATACACAAAGAAAAAAAAGCAAAAAAAACCCAACAAACATAATAAACAAACATACTGAAGAGCCTTGTAATTTGCTCGATAAGACTAAAAACCTTTTTATCTTATATGTAAAAATAACATTAATTCTATGTTTAACCTGTTCCCGTAATTCGCTTTTTCCAGAACAGGGCCAGAAGTCGGGAAGCGGGGTTATCCATAGCTTATCTTGGTGTTAGTAAACCATGGCTTAACCCCCTGATTAACTACCGTGTATTACGGAATTAACTAATCTGAATTAACTAACACCAAGTTTTTTTTTCTTTTTAATGATCAGATAACAGAATTAATATCATACTAAGCATAGTTTATGCATAGTAACTGTCGATTCTTTGGATGCATTCAAGAAGAGTTTTGGAACTGACTTAAATAAGCGCTCTTTTTGAGCCTTTAAAGTCATATCAGATAGCTATGTTCATTTGATAATTAGATGCAGTTGTGATTCAGCTAATGGCGGGATTAAGATCGCAGATTTGATGTTGTTGATTAAAAAAAAAATAAAAAAAATATAAAAAGAGAAAAAAAAAAACACAATGAAATGATGAAAACAGAAGAATTAAACTATTAATTATTATTATTATTATTATTATTAATGATCAGATAACAGAATTAATATCATACTAATCATTAGTAATAATAATAATAATAATTATTCATAGTTTAATTCTTCTGTTTTCATCATTTCATTGTGTTTATTTTTTCTCTTTTTCTTATTTTTTTTTTTTTCAACAACATCAAATCTGCGAACTAATATGCCCGCCAATATAATTCAATTGTAACCAATTATCAATGAACATAGCTATCTGATATGAGCTTTAAAGGCTCGTAAAGAGTCTTATTTAAGTCAGTTCTAAAATTCAAATTTTTCTTGGATGCATCCAAAGAATGCACAGTTACTTGGTGAGTGCAGTATTTTAAGGGGTAACAACCCTATTTGCAAAAGAAAATTTCCTTGCATTAATTTGGCAGTCTTCCATTGCCAATTTAAATGGATCACCACGGGTGGGCTGCAGATTAAACTTAAAAAAATCATTGACTTGCAAATTGTTTAAGCAATGTATAATTTTAAAGCACTCATATAAATCAATTTTGTCTCTTCGATCCTTTAATCTTTCTAAACCTAGGTAGTTCAGTCTATGTTCATAACCAACAGGTAACAACTTGCATTTATAAAACAAACGTCTAGTGAAATTTTGTTGCACTTTTTTCCAAAATGTTTATATCCTTTTGTAAATAAGGGTTCCAAACTGCACTAGCTTACTCCAAAATTGGTCTAACATAGGACTTATATGCTCTGAGAAAATTATTTCTAGAGTTTGAATTGAATGTTCTAAAAATTAGTGATGTCACTCTCATAGCTTTTTTTGCTGTGATTTCAGTGTTTAGAGAATTTCAGATCATGCAGACCTGTGCACTGCCCCCCCCCCTCCCGGGGGTTAACATGGGGGGGGGGGGGCATTTCCAAATTGGGTTGGGGGGGGGCGGGGGGGGCAACTTTTTTGAAATGGGGGGGGCAATAAAACGGGGGGGGCAAGCAGGGGGAAAGAAAAAAAAAGAGAAAAAAAGGAGAAAAAAAGAGAAAAAAAGAAGGGAAAAGGGACAAAAAAAGCGGAAATAAGGTAAAAATAGGTCTAAAATGGCTTAAAATACATTGAAATAGGCTAAAAACTGTAAAAAATTGGCGATGATGGCGTCATCGTTGGTCAAAAATTGCGTCATAGTTTTAGGGTAATTTTTTCACTTTTTGGCGGGAGGGGGGGGCAATAAAACGGGGGGGGGGCAAATCCTCCAATAAAACGGGGGGGGCATTTTCAGACCGTGCACAGGTCTGGATCATGGGATATATAAACACCTAAGTCACGCACCAATTCTGTAGTTGCAAGTACGTTATTACCAAGCTTATATTTACAAATTAACTCTTTGCTATGATTTCGAATATGAAGAACTTCACATTTGTGATTAGATAACTGCAGTTGCCAGTCTTGTGACCAGCTGTGTATTCTATCTAAATCTTGCTGAAGTCTCAAGGTTTGAATGTGGTAATCTTTAGATGAAAATTTTACAAACAACTTTATATCATCTGCAAAGAGTCTAATTTGTGAGAACTTAACACAATCAACAATATCATTAATATATACCAAAAACAAAAATGGACCTAAAACAACCCTGAGGAACTGAACTTCTTACAGGAAATGATTTGGATACTGAGTTATTAATTACAACTTTAATTTCCCGCCCAACTAAAAATTCTTTTATCCATTTTAAAATTTACCAGAAACACCATATTTTTCTAGCTTATATAACAATTTTTGATGTGACACGGTGTCAAAGGCCTTGGCAAAATCCAAGTAAATGACATCAATTAGAAATTTATCTTTTAGTGCTAGCGTCCACTCATTAAAAGTTTCCAACAGCTGTGTTATTGTAGAACTTTTTGCCTTAAAACCATGTTGAAACCTTGACAAAATTATATGGAAAAAGACAAGCAGTTCTTCTTTGACAAGCTGTTCCATTAGTTTACAAGAAAAAGATGTAAGTGAAATTGGACGATAATTTTCTTTTAGGCTTTTAGTGCCTTTTTTCAACAGTAAGTTTAATAAAGCTATTTACCAATCAAGTGGTAATTCTCCAAAATCAAAAGACATCTGAAAGATTATTGCCAAAGGTTCAGCAATAACTTTAGCCAAGCGTTTTAAAAAGTAAGTCAAACAGTCAGGTGTTCAAGACAATTTGTTTGGGAGCTTTTTTAGGGAAGTTAACCCTGGAATTAAGTTAAGTTAAGTTAACCCTGGAATCATACATGGGCAAGTTGGTCCAGAGTGGGGGGTTAAACCCCAAATTAGGGGGGTTAAAATCCGAGAAACGCAAAATACCCATATCGTTTTTTTCTGGAGTGCATTTTACCCATATCGTTTTTGGATTTTGAAGGAAAAATAGGTAAAAAACACTAATTTTAGGTCAAAAAGCCCGTTTTGTTGCATTTTTGAGCTTTTTATTGCTTAAAACATTCATTTTGACCTCAAAACTTAAGTTTGGAGGCGGAAGTCATTTTAAAGATATTTGTTTCTTCGTTTTTCCAAAATTGCGGGGGGGTTTAAACTTTTCTCCCCCTACTTCTGAGTAAGGGGGGGGGGTTAAACATCCCATCTCAGAATTTGGGGGGGGGGGTTAACCATACATGGGCAAGTTGGTCCGGAGTGGGGGGGGTTAAACCCCCAATTAGGGGGGGGGGGGTTAAAATCCGAGAAACGCAAAATACCCATATCGTTTTTTTTTCTGGAGTGCATTTTACCCATATCGTTTTTCGATTTTGAAGGAAAAATAGGTAAAAAACGCTAATTTTAGGTCAAAAAGCCCTTTTTATTGCATTTTCGAGCTTTTTATTGCTTAAAACATTCATTTTGACCTCAAAACTTAAGTTTGGAGGCAGTTAGAAGTCATTTTAAAGACATTTTTTTTCTTTATTTTTCCAAAATTGGGGGGGGGTGGTTAACTTTTTCTCCCCCCCCCACTTCTGAGTGGGGGGGGGTTAAACCCCCTCTTCTCAGAATTTGGGGGGGGGGGGGGTTAACCCCCCCTACCCCTCCCCCCCGTGCCCATGTATGCCTGGAATACACCATAGTTAATTGTAGTTAAGCTGGCGTTTATTAACACTGACTTAATCCATGGATAACCCCGCTTTGTGAATTTTGGCCTAGAACTTGAACGCCAAATATTTAATTGCCAGCAATAAAACGCCGCAGTACGCGTTGCCTTAAAAAAGACATTAAAACTCCCCACCAGAGCAAGGTAGTAGTAACAACTCCTCCCAAGAATAAAAAAAACTTAGCAGAATATAAAAAAAATGCTTTCAATAAAATATTTAAACAAAGCAATCAGGGGTGTAGCCAGGATTTCAGAATGGGAGGAGGTTGTTTGGGGGTTGTGCTCCAAATTTTCAAAATACCGTAAAAAAGACAAAAAAAGGGTAAACTTTTTTGCGCTTTACGCTAAGTGATTCTTTCTGCTTTTATTTGCATTGTTTTTTTCTTGTTAAACTTGAAAAATATAGGTTTAAAAAGGTATAACATTAAAAATTGTGCGACAGCACAAAAAAATTTTCAAAAATTGTCTTTAAAATCCATTAGAAACATCACTTAAAAGTTGTAAAAAGGTATATAAATGTCGAGCGCTGAGCTGAGCTAAGCACGAGAAAAATTTTTAAAATTGTTTTCTTAGGACCTCCAAATTTTTACCTTCGTCAGCCCAAAAGAGGGGAGAGGTTATAACCCCCATAACTCCCCCCCCGGCTACGCCCTTAAAAGCAATGGTGTTTTGACAATAAACGATGAGCAAAAATTTAAATATTTCCCAATCCTAAGCAAACCCTTGAATCAACGAAAAAATTTAGTGAATGGTTAGTTTTTTTAATGAGTTAAACCTGTTGTTCCTGAACCTAAGCTAAACCTAAAAATCAAACTAA
The DNA here is from genome assembly GCA_030248175.1 of Microlaimidae sp. YZB2_3. NCBI lineage: Eukaryota > Metazoa > Nematoda > Chromadorea > Desmodorida > Microlaimidae > Microlaimidae sp. YZB2_3. The sequence continues at coordinate 18,991 of JASAMX010020963.1, read as the reverse complement.
ATTTTCATGATAAATTTATTTTTAATGGTTTCTTTTTTATTATAAACGTTTTTTCCTAAGTCTCTGCAAAACCTATAAATCAAACAAAAAATTTAGTGCTTTTTTTGACACGAGCAAAATTTTGCAACTAAGATGATGCACACGCCTTGATGTTATTGCAGGGAATTCACAATAGTTATGGGAGTTTATCTTGCCATAGTGCTGTGTTGATATAATTCTCTGTAGGTGGTGAAAAAGAAAAATTTGCATAAAATTTATATGCAATCTTGCGGTGGTCAAATGCTCAGTGTTCAAATGCGCGGTGTTCTAATGCTAGATGTCCAATGCTCAGCGATCCAGTGCTGGCGTTCAAATTTCTGAACACCCCCTTGCATAGGTACTTGAGCATGGACCGGCAAGATAGGGGGCAGTGGTGTGCCAAGATGGGCGGCCGCCCCCCTCCCCCCCCAAAATCCAGCAAAGCTGGATTTTTTTGTAAGGGAGGACCCTTAAGTTTTTTGAATTTTGAGGGAGAAAATTCTTTTTCTTTAATATTAATACAAAAACTTAACCTAAAGCCTTCGAAAAGCATATTAATAGCTAAAAAACCAAATTTTCCCCACGTTGCAGGTAGTTTAAATTGACCATTTATCTTAGTTTTTTGATTTCAAATTGATTATGTTGTTCAATAGTTAAGGCATACATGTTAAATCAAACCAACATAAACACCATTAACCTTTTATTAACTTTTTAAATGTATAAGAATAAAAAACCTTATATTTTGTAATAAGTATCATCAGGAATTTAAATTTCTAGTGTATTTTAGCGCCTTAAATTAAAAATTTTCTTCCCCAGGCCAGGGGGCATTCTGCCCCTTGGACCGCCCTGACAAGGGGCTCTACCCCTTGACCCCGCTGGGGGCTCTCGCCCCCCAAACCCCCCTTCAGGGTTAGTATTTACTCCCCCCAGACCCCCCTGAAATGAAATCCTGGGCTGGCCACGCCACTGAGGGGGGTGGCTGGCTACCCCAAGTAAATAGCCCTTTGCAAGCTAGGAGGGGGTCCAGGGCTTACATGGGCACAGGGGGGTTTGGGAGGGAGGTTAACTCCCCCCCAAATTCTGAAAAGGGGGATTAACCCCCCACTCAGAAAGGAAGTGGGAGGGGGGAGAAAAGGTTAACCCCTCCCCCAATTTTGGAAAAATGAAGAAAAAATGTCTTTAAAATGACTTCCTACTGCCTCCAAACTTAAGTTTTGAGGTCAAAATGAATGTTTTAAGCAATAAAAAGCTCAAAAATGCAATAAAATGACCTAAAATTAACGTTTTTTAACTATTTTTTTTAAAATTGAAAAATTGATAGGGTAAAATGCACCCCAAAAATACGATATGGGTATTTTGCGTTTCTCTAAATTTTAAACTCCCTATTTTGGAGGGGTTTAACCTAACCCCCCCAACATTTTGAACCAACTTGCCCATGTATGGTCCAGGAGGGGGGGGGGGGGTCTGTACCCCCATAGTTTTTTAGGGGGAGTCGACCCAGTGTAGACCAGTTTGAAATCCAGAGGGGGGTCAGAGGGGGTCCGGTTTCCAAACAAAGTCACATTAAATCATTTATTTTGGTTTTTTGGCACTACTATAGAATTTTATATACTAAAATAGGCTATTTATGTATAAAAAGTGTACAAAATTGCTCTTTTTTACTACAAAACCGTGTTTGTGACAGTAAATTTTGACCTAAATTCATACCCAAAATTTGACTCGAAAGGGGGGGGAGGGGGTCAATTTAGAATTCCAGGGGGGTATGGTGTCAAAATTTAAAAATTTAGGGGGAGGACTGAGGAGGGTGGCCTATATTTTTTCTGGATGGGGGGTCCAAAATTTCAAGGCTTGAGGGGTGGACCCCACTCTACCCCCCTATGTTCATGTATGCCCCTTGCCGCCTGTTGAGTCTTGCTTGCGTCCACTCGCGCTTTGCGTGTTGTCTTTCCAAGTTGTTGCAATTATTTGATTTATGAAAGCGGAGGGGAGGAGGGCGGCCTATATTTTTTTCTGGATGGGGGGTCCAAAATTTCAAGGCTTGAGGGGTGGACCCCACCCTACCCCCTCTATGCTCATGTATGCCCCTTGCCGCCTGTTGAGTCTTGCTTGCGTCCACTCGCGCTTTGCGTGTTGTCTTTCCAAGTTGTTGCAATTATTTGATTTATGAAAGCTTTTCTTTATTTTAATTGTTTTTTTTTTCAAATAATTAGTCTACTTTATAAACATCAGAATATTAATTGGTGGCTATTTTGTTTATTTTTTAAAATAAATTTAGTTTTCTCATTTGGTTTGGTAAATGAACTTCAGTTTTCCTTATTGGCAGGAAAGCTTTGCGTAATCTTTTAAAGTGTCCCGAAGCGAAAAATGAGTGAATGGCAAAAAATAAAAGAGCAATTGAGACACCCAGATAACCCGGTGGTTTTCATGGACATAGCGGCCAGCGGAACTCCGCTGGGTAGAATTAAAATGGAATTATTTGCAGACGTAGTGCCCAGAACGGCAGAAAACTTTCGTCAATTGTGCACTGGGGAGTTTAAGAAAGACGGTGTTCCGCTAGGGTATAAAAATTCTCAATTTCACCGCGTCATAAAGGATTTCATGATACAAGGTGGCGATTTTGTAAATGTAAGTTAACTTAAATGTAATGTAAACTTTAACTTAAAGGTAAATTCTATTTTTTTCATACCAACGTTGTGGTTTGCAGAAAAAAATTAGTTTAAATTTTTGCAAAAGTTTCTGAAATTCTCCAAAATCCCAAGGTTTTGAGCGCGCCTTTTTTTTGCTATTTTTATGCGTGAAAACGCTTGACATATTTATAGTAATAAAGAAGTTCCTACCTTACCCGCCCATATTTTTGGCCCCCCAAAAAGGCGGTTTAGTTACACCTGTTGCGAAAAATCGTGTGCAGTTGCATTGCAGTATTTGGCGCGTGACAGCCGAATTTAGGCACAAAATTTAAATTAATAAAAACAATTGGTAAGATTCCAGACCTGTGCATGGTCTGGAAATGCCCACTGTTTTATTGTTCTGCTCCCCCCCCCCCCCGCCCGCGCAAAATTGAAAAAATGCTTAAAAGTTCTGTCGCCATTTTTTGGCCTATTATGACATCATTTTCGTGAAAGTTTTGCAATTTTTAGCCTTTTTAATGCATTTTAAGTCATTTAAAGCCTGTTTTTATTTTTTTTCTTTTTACACCCTGCTTGCTCCCCGTTTTATTGTCCCCCCTCCCATTTCAAAACAAAAAAATGCCCCCTGTCCCTTGCCCATACATGAGCATAGGGGAAGGGGGAATTGGTAGGTTGGGATTTACTCACCTCTCTGGCCTCAACATTTTCGACCCCTCTCTGGAAAAAATCTAACCCTCCTTTCTCACAAACAAACAAATTAAAAAAAGATATTGAGGTGGACCAGCAAAACTATAAACAACAGTTTTCAGTGATTTCACGCCAAAACGCACATTATTTTGACATAGGGTAGTGCATTTAATTTCAGCACTTTTTCGTTTTTTCAATGTAATTTTTCACTGTATGGCCCGATTTTTATGTTTGATAGCTCATTTTAAAGCTTTTACAATACTGCGTTGCGTCATAAAAGTTTTACTGTACGAAATTTGTTTTTTTACTTAATTAAATTAGTTTTTTAAAAAATGGAAAATTGTCGAAATTAAATGTATGCATTTAATTTCGGCACTTAACAAATAATGGATTGTTTCTTAGTCAAAAAATCATCATTTTCAAAAATTTAAAAGCCTATCATTATCTCCAGACAGTTTTCTTTAATTTAAGCTTCTATTTGTTGTTCAACATGTAACTGACAAAAAGTTACAGCTAAAATGCCAAATGGTATCAAAATGAGCAAAATTTGAGAAAAAATACTGTAACGTGCGGTTTGGCCCGTGTGTTTGCGCTGATGAATGAGTGTTCTGCGGCCGCACGCTACTTGTCGTATGGGTGTTTGCGCGATGTAGCCGTAGGCTATCTGACCCCGTATACATTTATTATAAACATTTACATACAAACCCCAGGCGGGATACCCAAGTACCCGGCGAGGTTACTAAAAGGCATATACATATTTGAAGGCGCAGTTTTTCAGCAGGTAGGGAGAAAACTAGGGCGGGTGGGGCAGAAAGATCCAAGCCCTCACTTCCAAGGAAGTGAGGGCTCGGAAGAATTAAAGTATATTTAGGTACAAACTTTATTACAATAGGTAGGACAACCGATTTAGAAGCAATTTTGGCTGATATAAACTCACTCTAAACCCCAACTAAACTGAATGATTTTTACTTGAAAACCCGCGGATTTATATACCCGCGGGATGCGTGGTTGTTTTGACTACAGGCATAAAGTTTAGCAGACTGAAAGGAATGTGAAAGGAATGCGTATTTGACCTTTTGTTTAAGAAAAGTTTAAATTAAATAAGAAATAAATAATTTGTAAAATTTAATTAAATGGGAAAACCCGGGCATTACACCATCCTCTCCCTTCAGAAAACTGTGCCCTCACAGTTCAATAATGTTTATTTGAACAAAATACTAATAATATTATAAAAAAATTAATAAAATATAATATTATAAAAATATGACATTAAAAACAGTTTTATATAAGGAAGAAAGCAGAGTGGTGGTACTGACCCAAAAACGAGAAATACCAGAAATACCCAGCATTTATAACCTCATGGGAGAACACCCATCTGTCCTCTTCTTATCGATTACTAGTTAGTAACTAAAAGAAATACTGCAATAAGCGCATACAAAAATACATTTTTTTTTTACAATTAAGTAGTTAATTTTTTTTATGAAAAACTATTTTGATATAGATTTTAAAATAAAACGTTTTTATTATTTGACATTTTTTTAAGAAACTAAAAAAAAATTTTAAATGAAAAAAAACGTCTTGTAAATAATATAAGATAATAAGAGTTCTTGTTATAAAGGGCTGGTTGAGTTTTTAAGCGTCTGACTGGTCATCTTTGGCTGATGGTTCTTTACTGACCATCCGGTTTCACTGGCGTGGGTGGGACCGAGCCGACAGTTGCTGATTGGCTGGTAGGTATCTTTAAGATATCACGCAAGGGCCACAAAAGCGTGTAGCAGCAATTAGAAATAAGTTCGGGGCTTGGGCGGCTCTCCATCGGTTAAACAAACCGAGCGCCCAATATTTGCGGCAGATGACCACCTCCAGCATGGTTTGTCTAAGTCAGGCTTGAGGGCTTAGAACTTTTGGGAAATAGCAGTAAACAGCAACTCCCAGCCGAGAATCTTAGCGGGAAAAAGGACCGCCTGTCATCCGACCAGCCAGCTTTGGATCCAGAAGCAAACAGACCATCCTCAATCAAGTCCATTAACCAAAATGTGGAGGAAGTGTTTCTCAGCATAGGCGGTGGCTTTCCACATGTAGTAGGCCAAGTCGGGGTTGTCAGGTCTAAGGTAGAGGCCAGCGAATGAAATGTTAATCGCCTTGATACCAAAATAAAAAGGGTTCCGTCAAGAAACCATGCCAGCCGGCCAGTGTAGGTTTCCAAGCAGATTTTAAGCGGCAAAATATTCCGATAATGACATTTTACTAAAATATACCGTTTTAACAATTTTTAAGTATACGGGGCTATAAATATATATATTTTTTAATAATATAAAATACTATTTACATTGTTTATGCGCAAAAACACACGAAAAATGATTTAGAAAGTTTTAATTTACAATTTTTTTATTACCAAAAATAAAATTTTTTTTATTGAATAAAATTTTTGTGTAAAACTTTAAATTTTGTTTATTAATTGAAAATTAAAACTTATTTGTTTGGTGAATTTTTTGTTTACTGTTAATACTGATAAATAAATACAAAACGGAGCAAGCTGAATTGCAAAACATAATGAACAACTTGTTTTGACTAGAAAACAATTACTACGCCGTTTTTTTAAGATTTTTTTTTCTCGATTAAGCTTGCTAGTTAAGCGAGATTTTAGCTTTATTATTGCGGCGTACTATAAAACGCGGTAATGCCGCAGACAGAAAGTTTATTATTATTAATTTTAAATACTAGTACTTTTTACTAGCAAAAAAGAATTGGGTGTTAAAAATTATTATTATTATTTTTTTTAAAGAAAATGCCAAAAATAGGTTTTTTTGTTGTTTTTTTTTGAAAGTGCAACGACTTGTTTGACATGGAGCTTTACCTGACCCAGGGGCCTACAAACTTTTCTTTGCAAGTTACCTAAATAAAAAAAAATTTTTTTAGGTTAATTTAAAATTTTAGATACAAACTAAAAAGGAGAAAACGGGCGTGGGGTATATAATTAAAGTTTTTTTTTGTTGCTAAATTAAAACCCGGCTTAAGCATTTTGTTTTACTGTTTGACGCCCAAAAAAATTTTTTAACCATTTTGTGGTGGGAGCCAGGAGGCTTTAGTCGACCCACCCAATGGTCAATGAGTGCAGTTTTTTGAGATTAGGTAAGTGAAATATATATATATTTTTATAAAGTAATTTTTTGAAGTTTTACGTATTTTGCAAAACAGTAGAAAAAATTTTGCAGTGGGTAACCATAGAAGAAAAAAAGGGTAATGGAATATTAGTTAAGTTGTAATACTGAAGTCGTTGTTTCCTCAAAAACGTTTGACATATCCGGTTTGTAGAGCCTAGTTTTAAGGGTCTTTGATGATTGACATTATCTTGTGGCCGGTTTCTTATTGTTTAACTTTCATCCATGTTATTTTTCTAAAATATTACACTTTAAATTAAGTACTTTAATAATTATTTACTTTAAGTATTATATAAATATAAAATTGAAATAAGAAGACCTTTATGAATTTAAAAAAGGAAAACTTAAGTATTAATGTACATAACGTAATAAAATAATAATAGTGAAAAATGAAGGCTGTTTAATTATTTTTTTTATAAAAAAGGTTATTAATTTTAGAAGCAAAAAAATTTAAAAACAAAAGTTATTTTACTAAAACACAATATAAAAAAAATTTTTTTTTAACCCTGGATTATTAGGGTAATACCGGTTGTTTTTAAAAAAATGAAGCATGGTGTTGTGGCAAATTTGTAAAAAGCAATTGCCAGAAAATTTTAGAACTGGCAGTTAATTTTTTTTATTTGAACTAGTTATTGTGTTGAAGTAAAGGTAGATATAAATCTTTTTGACAGGCGGTTTTGTCCTAGCTTTCTTTTTGCTGAGATACCTTAGCTTTTTTGGTAATGGTTTATATATTCCTTATTAGCGAGTTTCTTTGATGTATTTTGTAATACAAATCTTTGTGCAGAGTTAGGTTCTAGGTTTTGGTTTTCAATTTGGCTACGTAGCTTCATCTGTTCTTATTTAGTAAACGATGGGGGCCTTTTTTTTCTTAGGTCCTGGCGATTACAGACGTCTTTTATTCTTTTATTTCTCCTTCTAGGCGCTTATAGCCTGTTCATCCAGAAGAGAGGGGATCCAATGTCCTCAGCTTCTAGGCGCATATAAGCCCGTTCATCCAGAAGGGAAGGATATTCTCGACTTTCCATTTAGGCCGGCCGGACTTTATATATATAACTGATCTCCTTCTGGGCGCTTATAGCCTGTTCATCCAGAAGGATACCTAGGAACTAGGATTCGTTGCTAACGTTTGTTTATTTCCTTCTAGGCGCATATAAGCCCGTTCATCCAGAAGGGAAGAATATCCTCGATAAACTTAAATTTAACCTAAAAAAAACAAAGGGCCAATCCTTATTTGGCGTTTTTTTTAAAAATTTTATTGTAAAACCAAAAACCTAAAATTTATATATGAATACATTGTACTATCTTAGTGACGGTGCGCACTCGTCACCAAGATAGCAGGAAAATACTACTGAGCTGAAATGAATAACTAACGGTGGTAGGGAAATAACGGTTATGTTTTTGGGGCAACAAGACCTTTCAAGTTGCAAATTAAGGGTTGGGGTGGGGTTACTGGGTGCGGTGGCTTGACCACCATGGGTAAGCTTTCCTTTTTAAAGCTGAAGGTTACTCTCAATCTACTCCTATGCCCAAGCCCATGCGCATTTTGTACATGATTGTTAATAATGTTATTATTACATAAAATATTATACAAACATGCATACATTAAGACACGGTATTAACTGCAGAATATTTGTCATGCTGTTTTAAATTTATAATTAATTATTAAAAACAAATAACAAGTGTTTAGAAGGTAAGCGTGTGTTAGTGATTAACAAATATATATTTTTTTTTAAAAAAGTACATTCTTTGAAGTGTTTTTTTTTACTAAATTTTTTTTTAAAAAAAGTATTTTAAAAGGAAAAAATGGTTTTTGAAAGTTTTTTTTTTGAAAGAAAAGAAAAAAAAACAACTAAGCTTAAAAAAACTATTTTTTGCTAGCGTACTACGGCGATGTGGCGTGCTTGAATGGTGTACATGTATTGTCTGTAACAAATGTTTGGAAGACGTCAGAGTGTATCGGCTTTGAGCTACCACCCGCCGTTGATTTTTTGGTCTTGAAACGCCGTTGAGTCGTTGGACTTGTGGGACCCTTCTTCAGGGAGTGTGCCAGCAAGTCCGTGATAACCAGTGGGGGCCCTTTTCAGGGCTCGTACCACTGGCTACCTGCTGTTGAGGAAACGCCGTTGAGTCGTTGGACTAGTGGGACCCTTATTCAGGGAGTGTACCAGCTAGCCCGTGATAACCAGTGGGGGCCCTTTTCAGGGCTCGTACCACTGGCTACCTGCTGTTGAGTTATCGCAGTCGGGTGAAGGCTGTTGAGTCATTGGACTAGTGGGACCCTTATTCAGGGAGTGTACCAGCTAGCCCGTGATAATCAGTGGGGGCCTTTTCAGGCTCGTACCACTGACTACCTGCTGTTGAGGAAACGCCGTTGGGTGGTCGCAGTTGAGTCGTTGAGCTAGTGGGACCCTTATTCAGGGAGTGTACCAGCTAGCTCGTGATAATCAGTGGGGGCCTTATTCAGGCTCGTACCACTGACTACCTGCCGTTGAGGAACTTCGTAGAGTTGTAGCTGGTCCGCCGAGTCACTCGCTGGGTCGCCAATTGTAACGTGCGGTTTGGCCCGTGTGTTTGCGCTGATGAATGAGTGTTCTGCGGCCGCACGCTACTTGTCGTATGGGTGTTTGCGCGATGTAGCCGTAGGCTATCTGACCCCGTATACATTTATTATAAATATTTACAAACCCCAGGCGGGATACCCAAGTACCCGGCGAGGTTACTAAAAGGCATATACATATTTGAAGGCGCAGTTTTTCAGCAGGTAGGGAGAAAACTAGGACGGGTGGGGCAGAAAGATCCAAGCCCTCACTTCCAAGGAAGTGAGGGTTTGGAAGAATTAAAGTATTTAGGTTGGAACTTTATTACAATAAGTAGGACGACCGATTTAGCAGCAATTTTGGCTGATATAAACTCACTCTAAACCCCAACTAAACTGAATGATTTTTACTTGAAAACCCGCGGATTTATATACCCGCGGGATGCGTGGTTGTTTTGACTACAGGCATAAAGTTTAGCAGACTGTGAAAGGAATGTGAAAGGAATGCGTATTTGACCTTTTGTTAAAGAAAAAATTAAATTAAATGAGAAATAAATAATTTGTAAAATTTAATTAAATGGGAAAACCCGGGCATTACAGTACCTTTTTTTATTTTTTTGTTGTTATGTTTTTTTGGTGATTTTTTTGGTTTGGGGGATTGGGTGGTTTTGGGGGATGTTGTGGGGGGGGGGGCGGTGGCCTGGGGGCGGGGGCCGGCCGCCCGCGAGTTGGTTGTGGGTTGTTAGGTGGGGTTTTAGGTTTTTGATGTTTTTTGCTGGTGGCTAATTTTTGGTGTTTTGTTTTTTCTCCCCACTGGACTTTTTGTTGCTTTGCCCCGGGTCGCTTCCTCTAGTTTATTTTTATTTGGTTGTGGGGGGTGTTTGTGGGGGGGTGTTTTTTGGGTTTTGGGAGGTATATGGGGGGGGGCCCTCTGGGGGTTGGGGGGGGGGGCGTCCTGGGGGGGGGGGTCGTAACGGGGTGGGGGGGTTTGGTGGGGTGCGGGGGTCAGGGTGGGGGTTTTTTAATGTTTTTGTTTAGTTATTGTTTTTTTTATGGTATTATAGCTTTTTTTGGGTATAAAGAGGTTTTGGTATGAATTGGTGGTAAAAATTTGGTTTGTGTAAGGAATTTTGTTTTTGAAGGTATTTAGTTTTTTGAGTGGTTAGAGTTTTGTGGTGAGGTTTGAGGGTGGGTTAGGGTGTGTAGTGTTGAGGGGTTGAGGGTTTGGGGTTTGGGGGGTCGGTGGATGGGGTGGGGGGGGTTTTTTGGTTTGGGGGCAAGGGTGCGGAGGACGCCTGCCCCCCCCCCCCTGCCCCCCCCCCGTGTTCATATATGGTTTTCTTTGTTATCTATGTCGCTTTTTAGGTTGCTTATGCTAATGTTAGTTCAAAGTTAGTTATAGGTTTTTTGTAGGTAATAGGTAGTAAAAAGAAAGAAAATATAGGTATATTTTTGTTTGTCCCCCGCACATACCCCCCCTAAGTCTATATGACGCCCTTAGAATTGGCTCGGATAGGTAGATTACAGGGAGAAAACCTAGAAGAGATGGTGCCCATGTGCTCCATGTGAATGTGGGTATAGGTGGGGGGGGAAGGGGTCGATATAAGTCTCTATAGTAATATCTTGGATAAGCCAGGGTGTGCTATGTGTTCTTTTGTTATTTTTAAATGTTATTGCGCTTAAAGCTTTAGATAATAGGTTATAGGATTAGGCAGTGTAAGTGAGTTTATGTTCTTTTTCCCTTATCCCTTATCGTTTTAAGTTTTAAGAGGGAGGGGCCCCCCCCACCCAAAATCGGATCGCCTTCGTCCCCCCCATCAAAAAAAAATTTAAACGAGGAAAACCACCCGATTAAATTTGGGTTTTTTTGGGACCCCCCCCCGGGGGGAGGCAGGGGGGGGCCAGGGGTCTAGACCGCCCTTTTGCGTCGGAAAAGGGAAAAATTTGGGGTTAGACACTCTCTTTTGGATCGCCAAGGATAATAATTGGGGGGGGGAGGAGATCTAGAACGGCCTTTTTTAAAAAATTTTCTCGCGCTTCGCTCCGCTCAGTGCTCGATTAATTATATAGTCTCCACTTCCAAATTTGTATTACTTTTTTTGTGTTCTTGATATGATTACGCTAAACCTACCCCATTCTTCATGTTTTAATTGGCCTCAACTTCCAAATTTGTGTTATTTTGTTTTTTAATCTTAATACGACCACGCTGGACCCCCTTTCGATTGTTATAGTTGTATTAAAAATTAAAAGGTTAGGAGAAGTAATTTTAAAAACATTTTTTCGCACTTTTCATTGCTCGGCTGTAATTCAATGTACTCATTTTTTTAGTTATACTGTACTTATCGAAAATTTAAGGTATCAAATTGTTTGTAAAAATTGTTTTCTTTGTTTTATAGACTTATTTTTATTGAATAATAGGAAAATAATGAAGTATGTGACATAAACAAGGTAATAAACACTCCGCGCAAAACGCGGAACAATTTTTTTTAGCCCTTTTATAACGTTTAGGATTTGACCCCCTGAATACCCCATCCTTTTGGAAATTTTGTTCAGGGTTAGATCCCCCCTTTCCGAAATCCTGGCTACAACACCCATGCCACTCCCCACAGAATTTGGAGGGTCCCAGTACTAAAAACGCTAAAAATATAGTAATTCAGGCATACCCCAAAAAAATTTTGAGATTCCCCTACCCCAAATTTAGGGGTCAGGTATACGAGTATACACCCGAAAGCGAAGAGGCGGCCGACCTATGGACAAAATATCAATAGGTACCTAATAAAGAATTTTGTAGTATGGTCTATTATCATAGGTGAGCACGGTCGGGGAAGCTAGGGGGGGGGGGGTGGTTACCCGGGGTAAATCGAATTTTGAATTCTAGGAGGGGGGTCCCAGGGGGGTCCGGACCCCCCCTAACTTTTTAGGGGGGTCGACCCGGGGTGCGAAATTTTGAAATCTAGAGGGGGGTCAGGAGGGGTCCGGTGTCCAAAGCAAAACAGTTTTAAACCATAATAACTTTAATAATTGTTCTTTTTATAGGATAATACTACATTTTATTGAATAAAAAGCCATATTCATGTATAAAAAGGGTGTAAAAGCATGAATATGTGATGAAAATTCACGTTTTTGGAAGAAAATTTAGTATAAAAAAGGTACCTAAAATTTTCCCGAGAGGGGGTGGGGTGGAGGTCAGATTTCAAAATCTAGAGGGGGGTCAGGGGTAAAAAATTCGAAAATTTGGGGGAGGGGGGGGGCCCCTAGATTTTCTTCTAGGGGGGGCCTGAAATATCGATGCCAGGGGGGGTACCTAACCAAAAATCCCCCCCTTTGTCAGTATGGTCTATTATTATATACTTAGCACGGGCGTACCTTGAAAGGGAAAAAACTGTTTTTATTTATGGGTTTCCAGTCAACCCAAGCTTAAGGTGGACTAGGAGGGCATATCATAGCCCAGGGGTTAATCTTAAAAAGTGCCTAGGGTAGGTACTCAAAATTTTTGGTTGGGTAGGTAAAAATAAGAGAGAAAGGAGGGATTTTTAGAATCGCTAAAAATTGCCTTAAAACGCAAATAAAAAGGCTCTAAAATGTCCAAGAAAGTAATCGTGGGCATGAAATACACGGACTATTTTTAAATGCCGCGAACCCTTTTAGAGATCCGGAGTGCTGGGCCATCCGTGTCACGCCTGGTTGTTCGTTGAGGAAGTGGCCAACAAGGAGGTTTCCAAAGATTTCGAGTCCGTCTACTCCCGGCTTGTGCTTTGCCGGACGTTTAGGCTGGACGAAGATGGTACAACTAATTCAATTATTAACAAAATTGTCGTTACTACGGCAAAATGAGCCACTGTCATTATGAAATACACGTGACTGTGACTCATTCTGTAGTTAATGGGGTTTTGTTTTAAATTTAAAATGAGTCACATTCGCACGTATTTTATACGAATTATGGCTCGTTTTGCCGTAGTAACGCCACGAAATCGTCGTTACCACAGCATAAAAAGTCACAATAGGTGTAAAATCAACTTTGATTCGATTCGTATTGTTTATCGTGGCGTTACTACGGCAACATAAGCCAGAGTTCGTATAAAATATGTGTCTGTAACTCATTTTAAATTAAAAACAAGACCCTATTAACTACAGATTGAGTCACAGCCACGTTTATTTTATAATGTCAGTTGCTTATTTTGCCGTAGTAACGCCACGATAGATTAATTGTGTGTTAAAAGAGAAAAAAAATTCACAAATTTTAAATATATTATAACGGTTATGGCTCATTCTTTCATGGTAACGATGAAATGCAAATTTTTTTTTATTTTTTATCAAGTTTAAGTTCTAATGGGGTTAACAGCATAGATGGGCAGGGGGGTTATACCCCCTTCAAAAAATCCCGATTGTAGCCGACACCACCCCTAAAATTTGGGGGTACCGCGGGCACCCCCCCCTAAAAATTGGGGGTCCCAGTATTAAAAACGCTAAAAATGGGGTATTTGAGGGATGCCCCAAAAAATTTTTTTCGTGACACCCTCCCCCCAAATTTCGGTGGTCGGGTATACTCCCCCCTAAATTCCAGGAGGCTGCCCACCTATGGTTAACGTCATGCGAATTCTTGCTTTAAAATTTAGTGTTTACAAAAATTACAAAAATGTAATGTGAACTGGAGAGAACTTTAGGTGAGCATTATAGCCAATTAGGTGTTTAAGTTTTACAAAACATATATTATCATATCAGCGTGTTGTTACCACACTACGCCAAAAATCTATAGGGTAACTGACTTAATTTCGGCCACTTTTTTGTGGATAATTTTTTTCTGGTTTTTTCAATCGACCCGAAATTTGGTTTTAAAATCAAACGATAGCTATTTTTGTTATTCTAGTGCAAAATTTTTAAATTTCTTTTAAGATCAGTGGAAGTTTAAGTTTTTTTTTATAGTGGCCGAAATTAAGTCACAAGCTATTAAGTTCAGCCACCTAGAAAAAAATGGCTATAACTATTGCCAAACTGAACAATAAAAATTTTTAAAGATTGCAAATTTATCCTTAGGTATTGTTCTTGGTACACTTTTTTCCAACTTACTTTTTTCCGTTTGTAAACTTTAATAGTTAATAGCAAGCAAGACTTTAAATAAATTATGTCAAAACCTTAAAAAAACAAGTTTTAATAACCTGTATTTTTTGTTATATTTTTATTTTTAGCTTAAAAAACGTCAAAAAAGTCAAATAAGCAAAAAAAATTCTTTATAAATACGGTAGTACGATGATATTTAAAAACGGTAAAAAACGGCAGGTTCTTTCACCTAAATTTTAAGGTGGCCGAAATTAACGGAATATTATAGTGCGCAGTTAGTTAAACACGTTGCAAAGTGATTTTGAAGAAAAAATCAAAACATGACAATTAACAATTTTGAGCCTTAAATAGAAGATATTTTAAGGTTATATAATGCTTCGTTCTAAATTTAATGCAGTTTAAACACAAAGCAAAAATTAAGAAAATCACAAAAAAATCACTCTTTGTATGAAAATGTTGATATCGTAAAATAACAAAAATAAAAAACTTTTGCAAAAACACTTTATTCAACATTAATCCAGTTACTTTTGTGCTAGTTCTATTGTGTTTTAAAAATAAGCCAAATTTTTAACGCCCTAAATTGGTGGCCAAAATTAAAGCCTGACCAAAATTAAGTCAGATACCCTACAGTGAAAAAGTTGTAAATTGCTATTACAGTTTAGTAGAAATAATGTTCATTAAAAAATCTTTTGCTGAAAATTTTTTGTATTTTAATACAAAGTTGAGTTTTCAAAAAAGGTGCAAAATGAATCCTCTTTGAATCATTCAGTTGTGAATTTAGCGCTCGTAATCTTATGGTTTTTTTCGGCTAAAAATACAGTAATGGAATACAACGGTAATTTAATTTCACCGTAAGATCGGCACGAAAGAGTAGTAAATGCATGGTTAAGGGAGCAGGTATGTTTTAGACATAGGAAAATCATTTTGGTTTTAATTATTATAGTGTCTATTTTAATGATTTTTATGCTCATAATTATAATATGAATTTATAATTTACATTATTTCATTTACATTATTCTTGCAATACAATTCAATTAACGTCGTGTTCCATAATAGAAACTGTGCCAATGATGTCAGCATACAAAACTACACAATCACTTTGATTTTCTAATCTGACCAAAGCACTTTTGTGCTTGGAGGGATTTGATTTCTGAACTGAGGCGCAGTGTACAGTGATATCGCCGGATAATGAAGGAATGTCGCCAGAGGCACCTGAGCACTGCCCCCGGCAATTCCAAAATGGGGAGAGCACGGGGGGCAACTTTTTTTTAACAGGGGGCAATAAAACCGGGGGCAAGCAGGGGAAAAAGAAAAAAATAGAAAAAAAGGAGGAAAAAAAAGGAAAAAGGGACAAAAGAGCGAAATTAAGATAAAAATAGGTTTAAAATGGCTCAAAATGCATTGAAATATGCTAAAAACTACAAAAATTTTGCGATGATGGCGTCATAATAGGTCAAAAATGGCGCCGTAATTTTTGGGTACTTTTTCATTTTTGGGGGGGTGGGGCAAATCCTCCAATAAAGCAGGGGGGCATTTCCAGACCGTGCACAGGTCTGAGAGGGCAATGGGCAATGGTGGGGTTGCTGCTGCAACTATAGGTGGGCAGACGAAGGGGGGATTGTACCTATAGGTGGGCAGGGGGAGGGGGGGTTTGGGTGTTATACCCCCCAAAAATCCCGATTATAGCCGACACCCCCTTAAAAGTTGGGGGTACCCCAGACGCAGACACCCCCCTAAAATTTGGTGGGTCCCAGTACTAAAAACGCTAAAAATATTTGGGGTATACCCGGGTATTTGAGGTATACCCGAAAAAAAATTTTTTGGGACCCCCCAATTTCTGGCTATCGGGAATAATCCCCCCCTAAAATTCGGGAGGTTGCCCACCTATGATTGTACCCCCAAAAGTCTCGAAACTGCCGACATCTCCACCTAAATTTGGGAGTACCCCAGACACCATTCTCTAAGCTGTAGGGGTCCCAAAACTAAAAATTCTACAAATAAGATATTATACACCTAAACAGATTTTTGGTACCCCTCCCCCCAAATTTGAGAGGTCGGGTTCGGGTATGCCCCCAAATCTGAAAGGCTGCTCACCTGCGAAGTTCTAAGGTCAGAGGAGCTGCTGTATTGCTCTAGACAAAACTTTAAAATCTTAATTTGGTATTATTAGTATAATCTGGTAGTGCAATTAAGGCTGCCTAATTGGCCTTGCGTATCCTGCTTTCAACTAAATGTTTATTTTTAGGATAAATATTAACGCCGGAGGAGCTGTTAAATCGCTCCATTCAGCGCGTAAAAATGATAATTTCATATTATGCCCAGAATTTCATTTAGGGGGGTTAATACTAAGCCTAAAGGGGAGTCTGGGGTCCGCGGCCCCCCAAAAATGAGGGTCTAGAAGGCAAGAGCTCCATAGCGGGGTCATGGGGCAGACAGAGCTTCTTGTCAGGGAGTTCCGGGGGGCAGAATGACCCCTCCCCCCGGGGGGGGAGAAATTTTTTGATTTAAGGCGCTAAAATAACACTAGAAGTTCTAAATCCAGATGGTGTTTATTACCAAATTTAAGGTTTTTTTATCGTTTTAGATTCAAAATATGTGTTTAAAACGTTCATAAAAGGTTAATGGTAGTTTGGTTTAACATCTATGCCTTAACTATAGAACGGCATAATCGATTTGAAATCGAAAAACTAAGATAAATTGTTAAATTAAACTATCGGCGAAGCGGGATAATTTGGTTTTTTGACTATTAATATGCTTTTGGAAGGCATCAGGAAAGTTTCTGTATTAATATTAAAGAAAAAAATTGTTCTCTCCCAAAATTCAAAAAACGTAAGGGTCTCCCCTCAGTCCGCACAAAAAAAAATTCGGCTTCGCCGGATTTCGGGGAGAGGGGAAGCCCCCCCACCTGGGCACGCCACTGAAGTGACCTTGTGTATCCTGCTTTCATCCAACTAAATGTTATTTTTAGGCAAAGTGCTAAAATTTAAAGTATTTGGTGGTGGCACAGTTGACAGTTACAGACCTGTGCACGGTCTGGAAATGCCCCCTGTTTTATTGTAGGATTTGCCCCCCCCCCGCCAAAAAA
Source organism: Microlaimidae sp. YZB2_3 (assembly GCA_030248175.1). Classification (NCBI taxonomy): domain Eukaryota; kingdom Metazoa; phylum Nematoda; class Chromadorea; order Desmodorida; family Microlaimidae; species Microlaimidae sp. YZB2_3. The sequence goes on along the minus strand of JASAMX010020963.1, from coordinate 1,816 downwards.
TGAAAAAGTACCATAAAATTATGACGCCATTTTTGACCTATGATGACGCCATCATCGCGACTTTTTTGCAGTTTTTAGCCTATTTCAATGTTTTTTAAGCCATTTTAGACCTATTTTTACCTTATTTTCGTTTTATTTTGTCCCTTTTTTCCCTTCTCCCTTCTTTTTTCTCTTTTTTTTTCTCCTTTTTTTTTCTTTTTTTATTTACCCCCTGCTTGCCCCCCCGTTTTATTACATCCCCGTTTTAAAAAAGTTGCCCCCCCGTGCCCCCCATTTTTGAATTGCCCCCCGTTTTAACCCCGTGCACAGGTCTGCAGTTAGAGGTCTGCAGTGCACAGGTTTGCAGTTAGCCCAGAGTAATCGGCCTTGCGTCTCTCGCTAATTGTCTAATTTTAGGCAAAGTGCTAACTCCGGAAGAGCTGTTGTATCGCTCCGTGCAGCGGGTGAACGCGACTCACGACGCCGCCCGTGCCCAGATGGACGTAAAGTTCCGCTCCCTCGTGAGCATCGGGCTCAACGAGCAGTGTCTCCACCTCTGGCTGGAGCTCCTCTGCGCCAATCAGGAAGTGGCCAAAAAATGGTAGGACAGGCTTTTTATTTTTTTTACTAATATTTTATTCCGCCTAGTACGCGGCTGAATTTGAAGTAATATACCGATTTTTTAAAATAAATGTATACATAGATAAGTGAACAAAAAAAAAACTGATTTTTTCCAAAAAAAAACACCCCCATATCTCCTTAAATACAACTCAAAATTCAAATTTAAAGAAATCTACGCCAAAAATTTACATGGAAAAGTTGTTTTTTACATATTTTAACCCCAAAATTTGAAAAAAAAAACATGACATTTTGAAAATTTTGAATTTTTTTCTTCGAAAACGAGTTCGCCTATGCTGTGTTTCATAGGTGGGCAGGGGGGGGGTTGGGGTGTTATACCTCCCCCCCAAAAAAAATTTCGGACTTTGCTGACACCCCCCCTTAAATTTGGGGTAGTCGGGGACACCCCCCCCCCCCGAATTCGCCTCCCAAAGAAAAATTTTTAAGTGTTATAAAAGGACTAAAAAATGTTTCCTTATTTATTTCCTTATTTTCCCGTTTATTACCTTTTATTACCTTTAAATTCCCCCGCTACGCGGGCAGTTTAAATTTCCCTGCTACACGGGCAGTTTAAATTGGCAATTTATCTTAGTTTTTCAATTTCAAATCGATTATCCCATTCAGTAGTTAAGGCATACATGTTTAATAAAACTACTATAAAACACTATTATCCTTTTTTTAACGTTTTAAACACATGTTACAAATGTATAGTATAGCTATAAAAAACCTTAAATTTTGTAATTACTATCATTTGGAATTAAAATTTCTAGTGTATTTTAGCGCCTCAAATTATAAATTTTCTCCTCCGGGGGGCATTGTTCCCCCCGAACCCCCCTGACTGAATTTTTAAGATCACAGAAAATTATGTAAAAATTAGGTAAAAAAACAAAAGTAAAAGGTATGTTCACGCGATCATCAGGAGACGATTTTTAAGCCGTTTTTAGTATATATTTTTAAAAATCTCCGCCTCCGGCGGCTGGGGCACACCCCCCAAACCCCCCGGCCAATGCTGCGCCGCTACGCGGCGCAGGCGGCAGCGCTTCGCGCCGCTTTGACAAAAATTTTTCTCCCTCCCCCAGACTGACGCCCCCGAAATGAAATCCTGACTGCTCCACTGCACATTTTTATTAAAAGAATTAAAAAAAATAAAATTTATAAGTTGCAATAAGATCTTATTTAATTTTACACCGTTTTAAAGCATTTATAAGCTTGTTTTACG
>JASAMX010020962.1:0-15742 GCA_030248175.1 Microlaimidae sp. YZB2_3 | reverse complement strand
TCCGATAAAACGGGGGGCATTTCCAGACCGTGCACAGGTCTGCAATAATCATTGGAAAAAACTATATTTTTAGAATTATTTACATATAAACAAAGCTTATTTTCTATTTTATTTCTGTAAACCTTTACTTTAGTTTGTTGTATGTTTAGTTAATATTATAAAATCTGCTTATTAAGTTTTGTGATTCACCCAGGGTTATCTTGCTATACGCGTATTTATTACGTTTCGTAATAACTTCTAACAACATTAACTAACCAAAAAAAACGTGAACACAAACATACAAACGAAACTGCACAACATTTAAAAAATGTAACAACATGAATTTGGTATTTTGGTATTTGGCCGTTCAAGACTACAAAAAATTCGCAAAAAAATTATTTGAAGCATTAAAGGACTGCAAAAAGATAAATTTAAAATTTTATTTTTATAAAATAAATTTTATTTGCAACCATTAAAGATTGAGGACTTTGAAAATGTTGCAAAAATATTTTATTTGCAACCATGGCAGTTTGTTAATGACTCCCTGGTAAGCGAATCATCTGTTTTTAATAGAGTACAAAACAAATTTGATTTTTTTGGTTTTCCGAAATAAGAACCAAAAGGTTTCTTTTCTAACTATTTTGCATGCTGATATTGATTTTTTGTGATTTTGTGTAGGGGTTTAAAGTTTGAATTTAGAATTGAATTTAAGATTTAAATGTGGACAAATTTTATTACAAGAGCTGTTTGACTTATTTGAAATAATCAGTAATCGTTTCTAGCGAAGTTAATAATAAAAAGAAGGAAGACACAGAGCTTAGAGCTACTTAACGTGGCTGTCAAATTTAGTAATGTTTTCAAAACTTATATTTTTAATTTTGCTTTAAAAAAATATTTAAGGTTTTTGAGTTTACCACAGATTCAGGTAGATTATTCCAATACCTTCTCTGTTAGGGTATGAAAAATAAAAAGTATCCTTTTTTGCAATTGATATAGAAATTTTTTTGCTATTTTCATTTTTGCCCTTGTAAATACCCCATTTAAAAAATGCTTGAAATTGTAATTCACCAAGATTATTTAAAATTGAATAGCATAAACTAAGATCTGTAGATCCTTTGCTCTTCTAATGATTGCAATTTAAGGAAATCTAGTTTTTGAGTATAATTAAGGTTTTGATTAAGTTTACACTTTGCAAACAATCGTCAAATTGGAGAATGAAAATAAGCATAATTCATTTAAGAAGCACAGCTTTGGAGTTTTTTGTTTAAATGATCGTTTCCTTGGAGCATGATAGCTTATCCCTTTGGGATTTTTTGTCCAAAAACCGCTAAAATCCGCAGAAGAAATTCCGCGCCACCGCTGCTCAGTCTTAAACTTCGCGACGCGAAGGAGATCGGCACTGAGTTTAACACAGAGCAGGACTGGCGGCGCGGAATCCCTTCTGTATACTTGCAACGTAATGGATCCCAAATCGTTAATAGCGAGGGAACATAACTAACACTGCTTTAGTTTCGTTAAAAAACAAAAAACCCATATGGATTATTATTTCTACTGATTAAATTTTTTTAGCAAAAATTAAAATTTGTTTTATTAGCATTCAAGAACACACGTTTAAAATAAAAATACTTACCACATTTACAACGGTTCAAAAAGTATACTTTAATATACGCATATTGGTTTCTTAAATATGCAAATTTCCATTTGGATCAGTCAAATCTGATGGTTCCTGCACGCAATTTCTCAGTACTCTTTTGTGTCCGTACTCTTTTGTGCTGTACTCTTTTGTTTCAGTACTGTTTCGTGCGTACTCTTTTGCGAAACCCTAGGCTATTTTGTGGTACTGTTTCGTGCTGTACTCTTATGATAGGGAGCCTTAAAATTTTAGTAGAAATCCTTGACAAATATTTTTTTTTGTAATTTGATTTTGTTATCAAACAGGGAAAATTGTAAACACTGAAACTCAGACTAAAAGTTATAAATATTTTTAGAAACAATGACGGAGTTTAAATTGGGTATTTATCCCAAATTACATAGCAAACCTGTGATCGGCGTTCTGACCCCGGTACCTCACGATGACACGGGTAAGCCCTTCTGTCTCGTCGCCACCAATGTTCGATGGTTGTGGGGAAGCGGTGAGTGAATCTCTTTATCAAGAGAATTTTTGATTCGTATCGAGTCAACAAGAAGAAAAGTTAGATTTGGTTTGGTTGCAATTTTGTCTCTAAATTTCCTTGGTGTTTGTTGTCGTTTCTTTTTTCTCTGAATTTTATATTTGTATCATTTAGCTAAAAATTATTGCTAGCTAGTATAAATATTTAAGCCATACGGTTGCTTTCAACCATCAAAAACTTTACTAAATAAGAATGGAAGCGTTTTATAGTAAAATATATTATGCAAATTTTTGTTCACATGTGTAGTTTTCCGTTTGTGGTCGTCCGTTTGGCGCAACGGGCAGTCTCTACTCTATGTTTTCCGCTGCTGCGCAAACAGAAAGGGTTAAAGGTGCTCGTTTAACTCGCGAAAGGCACTGAAAACTTCAATGTGCTTTACTTTCTTCATTTATTCCGTTTTTCGATGATATAAATTAAAACAATTTAAAAAAATTACGTTAAGATGTCTTCTTGTTGACTCGGCGGGTAGGAGCTCGGGTGGTCCCAATCGTCCCAGGTCGGGACGTTCAGCATTATCGGTTCCTCTTCGAGCGAATCAACGGCCTTCTGATCCCCGGGGGCACCTGTCTACCTCACAAAGAACAAAGGCCCGTGACGGACGTTTGTCGGTTGTTTGTCCGCTGGGCCAAGGAGGCCCTGGACAGAAACGGGGACTATTTCCCCATCTGGGGAACTTGCCTCGGACTGCAAATCCTTTTGTGGCTGGACGTGGCTGAACGATTCGGAGAGGAGGTAAACTTTTTATAGTTAATTGGTAGATTTTGACAGAAAACTGCGGCTGATATCCATTAATTACGCATTAAAACGTTAATTTTTAGTTGATTTTTTGGACTAATACTTTTTGTACTAGTAAAAAAAGCGGCCTTTTCACGTACTGTAAGTCATTACAAATAGCTTGGGACTGGAAGAGATATGGGATTTGAATCATTCGGCAAAAATCCTAAACCTTTTTTAATTAATGTATATGTTTATTTTTAATGTTCAAATAAAAACTTTTATGAAAAAAACTTAAACCAAAAACTTTTGTGCCAATGATAAGCCGATCCCAGAGTTCCGAGTTCAGGGTTGGAGCTCCGCTTTTAAAAGCCCCGAAGCAATTAACTGAGTTCTGTAGCTTCGCCCTTTTTTAAATAATTTCATTAATTAACTAAACATTTTTTAAAACTTCTTTAAAACATAAAAATGATCTTAAAAATACGGATACAGTAACTTTAAATGTATTTTAAATAAATAAATAAATTTATTTTTTCAAGTGAACAGAAAAGATACCAAAGCTAATAAACATTACAGTACTAAATAAGCTCAAATAACCTTCGAATCCAGAGCTCAAATAAGCTTTACGGGGTTGAGGTCCAGAGATCCTTCCGCTTAAATGTACAGAGCTATGGAACATGATATTGGAGGGTAGAAACATCACTAAATATAGATGCACCTAACGCTATTTCTCGTTTTTCAGAGAGCCTGCAGCATGTTCATCAGAACGGGCAATGTGCTCGGTGAAAGACCCACCGAACTGACTGATCTCAGCGCCAAAATGCTGTCAGCAATGCCAGAAAACCTTCTACAGGACATTATCAAGCTTCCCATTAACCTCTACGTCCACGAGTTTGGAATTTTGGCGAAAGATTTCGACCAAAAGTTCAAATTGGACGAGAATTATCGCCTTTTCGGAGTGGAGCGCCTGGACAACGGGACCAAAGTCGGTGAGAATTTTTTTTACATGTCGTTAAACCCTTTTCACATCAATTGTTCTGGTTTTTTTTTATTTTCGCTTTGCTTAAGGTAATATTGTGGACTGATTTGCTTAAATTGCTCAGATTTTCTAAGACAAAACACAAAGCCCCTATTAGGCGCTTATTAAACCCGCCTGGCACTGTACGTATTTACGTCATATGCATAATATTTTTGTAACCTTTCATTTTCATAACGTTCACTTTTTAATTATAAAAATATAGTTTTTAAAATTAATTATGTAACGAATCATATCATTGGTATCAATGATACCGATGATACTAATGATGATATGCAATGATGGTTCAGTAAACCAGTGTATACTGGTTTACTGAACTGTTGAAATAAACTAAAAAAACCCGCCAAAATCACATGGTATAAAAAAAGTAAATAAAATCTAGCTGACCTCGATAATTGCAATATTGAATTGACTATTTAACAACAAAACTATTAAATTTTTTTAACGAAAGTGGTTTAATAATAAAGATCAAAACTCTTATTTTAATAATTATTTATCAAATTTCTTAATTTGAAACCCAAATGTAATTTTTTAAGGGCTAAACTTGGTTAATTTTTGTATATTTAAAAAAAAAATTGAATTAAAAAATTCTGCGTTCTTATTTTTTTTAAACGTCATAACCGCACAATTTTAGTTGGGCCGCTCATGTCTGCATACTAATTTTTGACGTCAGCCAGATATAATTCAACCATGATATCTATATTTAGTTTCTTTTGTGGAAACGAAAAACTACCCGATCTACGCCACGATGGTGCACTACGAGAAGACTCTGCACCAATGGTCGACGGCCTGGTACGAAATCGACCGGCGACCGGAGGCGATCGAAGTGGCTCAGAAATTTTGCAACTTTTTCGTCCAAGAGTGCTGCAAGAACGATCACCAGTTCGCCTCGCAGGAGGAGGAGTGGACTTTTCTTATCGATAATTTGCAGCCTGAATTTTGCGCGCCGAAAGGTTGGGCCATCGACAATTACTATCACTTCGAATAATTTGCGCGGCCCCATATTGCTTGCGGTTTTCGAGTGAAGATGTTAGTTAGTTGATTGGCAATGTTATTATGCACTCACCTGTAAAAAGCATCTTAACTGAATGTTTAAGCAAATTGTGTTTAATTGCGTTAGTTAAAGTAATTTGTTTACACGGGGGGGGGGGGGGGGTGGGGGGGGGTTTTGGTTTTTTCTTTTTGGCGGAGGTTTTTTTTTTTTTTTGGGGGTGCTTTTTCCCCCCCCCCTGTGAGGGGGGGGGGGGGTCCCCCCTCTCTTAATCGGTCCCCCCCCCCCACACCCCCCCCACCCCCCCCCCCCGTGCGCATGTATGGTTTACACGTATGATATACCTACCTATTAAATTGTGTTATTTAAGACGATTTATAAATTAACTATAGACTAGTTCTGAATAAGGGTTTTTCAGTGTGGGCAGAGGGTACAATGACAACTAGCGCCAATCATACGTAGGAGCAAAATTGAGAAACAGCAAGTGACTAGTACATTTTACAATTTCAACTATTTCAAATATTTATTGGCTCAATATCTCGACCGCTTATTTTTAAAATTTCCTAAATACATTTTAATATTACAAAAGCAAAAGCATTTTTTGGAAATTTTTAGTTTTTTTGCCGCTTCGTAGGTACGGCGCTGCTGTCGCGCTTGGTTTTTGCTTTCTTAATGTCTCAATTACAAAAAATGCTTCTATTTAAGTTTGGAATTGATTTTTTATAATTATTGTTTTTAATTTTTAATGGTTTTACAACCATAACTATAAAAAATTTATGTAGGTGTGAAATTAGTTTCAAAGCACAAATTTCAACTTTATTTTTGCTAATAATTGTTCATGAAGATACTATTTTAGTGATGATCTGTAACTATTTTAATGTTTAATAAAAAAACCCGATTGTATTTAGCACAAATTGTTATATTAAAACACTTTAACATAGTTATCATATTATCGAGTAGCAATTTTAATTAAGTATAGGCTTAAACTAAAGAAACTAAGAAAACTACGATTTTTTTTTCTTTTTGTACTCTCTCTCGTACAGTAAAAGACGCTTATTCAGAACTATAGTCTATACAAAAATGATGCGGACAGGCGACAAAACTCGAACTTTGAAAGGTCATATCTCCATAACGCAAGGCAGAATATGTACGACGGGACATATATCGGAGCATAGCTCAGACTTTTGGCTATTTTTGAAAAGGTTAGAAAAAAATTTTTTCTATGGCGTCATCACTATGGCCGATGAAATGAAAAATAACTGGTCCCAAAAAAAACAAAACTTTTTTATTAGTACGAGATAAGAAACGCCGCTCTGTATGCTGTTAAAACATACATATTCTAGTTTTTTCTGAAAATTTGAGCGAAATCGACTCGCTCAAATTTTTTTTTTGAAAACGTTGAAAACGCGCGATTTTCGCGATTTTTCGGAAAATTAATACACTTCAAAAAAGATAGCTTCTGTTTTGCTTCTTGCTCGACGTGTGTACGATTTTGATCATATTGTTATATATCAAATGTCCGCCGTTTTTTATCCCTTTTGACCTTAAAATGTTTTTTGTGGGGTTGACCCCCCCCCGGCGAGAGCTATGGGGGCCAAACAAAAATGCTCAAGATTTTTTTTCAAATTTTTTTTCAAAACCATTAAAAATGTAAAATTTATCACATATGACGAATTTTGATATATCTTTTGTGTAAAAAACTTAATATTAAGCTTACATTTAGGTCAAAAATGAAGAATTTAAAATTTGGAAGCATTCCAAGCCCGTATGCTGGCAGCAACAAATCTCTAAATTTAAAAGTTTTGACAAAATAATAAACTTTAGAAGATTAGTTTTAAATGTTTTTTTTTTATTATTTTGATTTAAAATATTAACAAGTGGTCCAAAAAACCCATGAAAACGCAAAATAAATCATTGGTAAAACTCGAAAATAATTTTTACGCTATGCAAATTTTTTCATTACGTCATAATTAATGATTTTTATTGGCTCTTCCGCAATTAAAATGACGCAATTCAGACCAAAGGTCGCATTCTGAAGAAACACTTATATTTACCCCAATAAATCCATTCCAATAAAAATAAAAAGTAATATATATTATAAATTAATAAACTGCCGCATATGGGAGTAAAAATGAATGCAATGATTTTTTTAAATTTTTTGTCTCCCGCCGCAAAACCACCTCGCGCAAAATAAAAAATTTAGTCAATGTGCGTATTTTATTTTTTATTAAATTAATCCAACGGGAGAAAATATTTACCCACCTCTCCAGTCGGATAAATTCTTATTCTTAAAACAATAGAAAAAATTTTCTCGGTTTTAACCTAGGTAAAATAGTTTTTTACTCGCATCCTTAAGCACGTAAAAAATTGTTATCCCGGGATAACTTTAACCGCGCGTCAGAATGCGACCCCAGATGGCGGATTTAAACGTTTTTTCACGAAAAATAGCATTACTTCAAAAAATTACGTTTGGATATTGACAAAATTTGGGAGACATAGTTATTAGAATTTTGCTTTTGTGTTGATAAACTGAGAAAAATGTTTTCAAGTAAGAAAACACTTTTTTAGCTTTTTTTTAGCGTTTTTTAGCTGCGATATTTGGCAATTTTGTAGTACGATTTTAACTTTGAAAATATGTTCTTCTAACAAAATAACCTGAAAATTTGAAACAAATAACTTGTAAGGCTTATATTTTTGGAAAAGTTTTAAATTTAAGGATTTGATGCTGCCAGCATTCGGGCTTGGGATGCTTCCAAATTTTAAATTCTTCTTTTTTGACAGCTAATTGTAAGCTTATATTAGTTTTTTTTACACAAACAATATATCAAAATTCGTCATATGTGATAAATTTTACATTTTTGATGGTTTTGAAAAAATCTTTTAAAAAAATTTCAGGCATTTGTGTTTGGCCCCCCTAGCTCCCGGGGGGTCAACCCCCCAAAAAAATTTTGAAGGTTAAGTAAGGGATAAAAAACGAGTTTTTTATCCCTTACGAGTTTTTTATCCCTTAAAAACGAGTCCACATCATTTGTGTATAGACTATAGTCTATAAGAATAATATAAGAATATTAACTATAACGACAGTGATTTCATTATCATCTTATTTTATAAAAGTTAGATTTTGCTATGTAATACGTTTCGCTAAGCTATAAAATCAATCTTTTTTATTTTATGAAAATAGATGTCGTTGTGTAAAAATTTTTGCAACGCTATTAAGTGACTATTTCTTTGCAAGGCTATAAAATCAATATTTCTCGTGCTATTCACAGATGAATGATTATAAAAAAAACGAAAATGTTGTTTCTTGTTAAATTAAGATATTATAAAAATAAAATGGAACAATGTTTTGTTTGTTGTTAAGTATTTCGAACCGGTGCATTGATTGTTATGTATATCTGAGAATTTTGAGGGATTGATGTGATATCTACTTGTAAACCCACACTAAGTAGGGTAGTGCATTTAATTTCGGCACTTTTTTGTTTTTCCGATGTAACTTTTCACTGTATGGCGCGATTTTCATGTTTATAGCTCATTTTGAAGATTTCACAATACTGCATTGCGTCACAAAAGTTTCACTGTACGAAAGTAGTTTTTTTTACTTAATTAAATCAGTTTTAAAAAAATCGAAAATTGCCGAAATTAAATGTGTGCATTTAATTTCGGCGCTTTACAAACAATCGATTGTTTCTCAGTCAAAAAGTCATCATTTTCAAAAATTTAAAAACTTATCATTATCTCCAGACAGTTTTCTTTAATTTAAACTTTTATTTGTTGTTCAACGTTTAACTGGCAAAAAGTTACAGCTAAAATGCCAAATGGTATCAAAATGAGCAAAATTTGGGAAAAAAGTGCATTTAATTTCGGCACTTTTTAAAAAGACCCCCTTAATCGAGTTTAAGTGCAGTGCTATGACCCCTACACATTTCAACGTTGTCTTTTAACTATTTACAACTACAATTAAACACCCGACCACTTAATTAAACCCGTTTTTACCTACAGCAATATGTGGGCCGAAATTATACTATTTTATTTTATAACGATTGCTCACCACAGACGCAACGTAGAACCACGGGGACTAAAAATTCGGAAAATAGACTAAATTTTACCAGGAGAGTTTAATTTTTAAACCAATTTATTGCGTAATCATGAAATGCCCATGTTCTAAAAACGAGTAACAATTTTATTTTTTATAAATCACACAATTTCACATGAAAATATCATAACATAACAAATAAAAAGCTCACAAAAGTCATCTACATATATTTATCTCTCGTTTGAGCTATCAAACGTCGTATTCCGTCCAGGATTACCAAAGATATAGTCCAAAATCAAAAATTCCCAATTTGGAAAAGTGCCGAAATTAAATGCTCTACCCTATGTGTTTTTGTTTATGTTTTGTGTCTGACGGTCTTGATGTTATTTTATTCAGAAACCAAAAATACATGCAATGTAGAAAAGAGTCTAAGAAACGTAGTAACTAAGCGTAAAAAAGTTAAACATCAAACGAACACCAATATAGGGTGGGGTAACTTATCCATTAATATTAATTGTAATCATCTTAAATTTTACAAGCAACTGATAAATCTTTTGAACATAATCTAATTCAGGAGTAGCAACATTTATTGCTTTTTAATGTATTTTTGCTGTTAAGACTTATAATTTTTTATATTTGTGTTTTTTTAGTGTGCAAGTGTTTTTTCTGTAGAATTATTGAAAACGCTTTCATTTTTCGTATCTTTCAAGGTGGTTTGCTTTCATTCTTGTTATTTTTGTTAAATGTGAAAGTAATAATGTTTATTATGCAGTTGAAATGCACTACGTTGTAACAAACTTCAAAAAGATTTATTTGAATTATGTTTTGAATTTTTCAGTTTTTTTTTTTTTTGAAAATTGATTTTGCATTATATTTCTCTGCAGCTCTTACCCATATTTTACTGGGCAAAATCGTTTTTAAAACGTAGAGTTATTTCAAAATATAATTTCCCTATTCCAAGGAGTTTCTTTTAATTGTTAAAATTAAAATCATTAAGCTCGGTTCACACTGAGGTGGCAATGCCACCGATGGCATTGCCACGCGAGGTGACATTGCCACCGCTGCTGTGTCCAATTTTAAAAATATGACGTGTTCACACTGAAATGGAAATGCCACCTCGCCTGTTAATATTAGATTTTAATGTTTTTTAAAATCAAAAAGTAGTCAGCCATATATTTAAGTTTTTATATGATTTTTGATAAAATTCTAAAATTCTATAGAAAGAAATCTATAGTTTTTTACCTTTTTTTATTAAAAAAATAAGAATTTTTGCCAACTTTCTTTTAGTAAAATGTGTGCTTAATCATTTGCTATTTAACATAAATAACATTTTGTTATTTGGCATAAATAACTAATTTTAAAGTTTAAGAGTTTAGTTACCTCTATATACTTTTACAAATTAATAATACCTATCTATTTTTTGATTATTAACTACTGTCAATTATCGCCTTGATTTATTTAGAATACGTCATTTCCGAAGTGTTGCTGTTGTTTTCCCAAATAATATATTTTTAATACAAATTTGCTTTTTTTTTTGAAATTATAAAATTTATTTAAAATTTTAAATATTAACAAATTTGTAAAAAAAATGAACAAATTTGAAAATAAGTGAAAAGAAAATTTGATGCGATTGACTTCGCAAGAATAAGCCAAACAAACATTTATGCCTCCTCCATTTACTCTCAAACTGACGTGCTTTAAACAAAAAAAAGAGAATGGTATGTTATAAAAGTTGTTGTTATGTTTTTTGGTAAAACAATGTACTATAAAAGTGATCCGTGTATAAGTTTATACTGGAAAAAAGAGAATGGTATGTTATAAAAGTTGTTGTTATGTTTTTTGATAAAACAATGTACTATAAAAGTGATCCGTGTATAAGTTTATACTGGAAATGCCTAAGTGACGGTTTTATGCTATAAATCGTGTTGCGATCTTATTAAGGTCTTGAGCTTGCATAAGTTTTCTTGAAAAACCGTTACATATTTTATTAAAACTCTGATCAATGCTATTTAGACCATGACAAATTTTGAACAAATTTAACTAATAAAGTGTAAAAACACATGAATCTAAGATAATGTTTCAGATCTTCAATCTTAGACAATTCTACATTAATTTTTCATTGACTGTAGAGTAGAGTCCTCCACACGCGCAGACGCAACAGGTTTTAACTGTCCTTATGCTTACCTAAATTTGTTGGTATATAGTTTTTTATCCAGATATATTGAGTAAATTATAATCTGCATATTATCAAAGCAACAGTTGAATGGTCAAAAATAAGGTTGTTTCGAAGAAGTTACCTCACTGTCATGATAAATGTTTTTGCTTTCATTTATTTTATGCTTCCATGAATTCTTTGTTTTTTGTATATAAACTATGTTAGCATTGTAAAAACATTCATATACACAAAAACATGTACACTCAGCATTTGGTCCCAGCTTATACGTTAAAAGTTTAAACTGTCTCCCATATGCAGTTTCAACTATCCATTAGTCTAAATTTTTTTTTTGAAATTTTAAAGAAATATGTTTGTAACAATTACTTACAAGCTCCTATTATGACCGGCGCAAAAAAAACGCTTGCGTCTAATATATTAAAAAAACCCTCTTCATTAATAATTTTGCACACCTACATTGCAGTAAAATATATTCAGTCTGACAGTATAATTTTTTTGCTTTTTTCGTATCAGGGTGGATTCCATTTAATAACATATGATAATTCAAAATAGTTACAAAAACTTCGCCGACAAAATTTGGCACGTTAAGAGTTTTAAGAACCTTACAATGGTTGGTAATATTTTATATTTATTGGTCTGTGAATGCAAGTGGAAGGAGCTAAAAATGCGAGATCTTCACGCTTATTGGAAATAATTTTTTCCCAAGCACTCACTCATAAGCTAATAATAGCTATAATAATAAAAGTAATCCTATAGTGTCATAATTTGGTTAAAATCTCAAACACTGAACAGCTTTTAACTTCTGTTCAAACGGGAAAATTATGATCATCGTGATTTTTTAGTGTGGATGGACTGGGCCTCGACAATGCCGATACGCTGATGTTTTAATTATGGCTCATAAACTTAGGGGCTTTAAAAGTTTCTAAAGATAATCGTTGCAGAAATGTGTTAAATTAAAATAGTACCTTTGAAAAATAAATTAAGACACAAAACCTAAAGTCTTCCAGGCTGAAATTAAGGGCGTAACTGCTATCCGCCGAAGAAATAAACAATAAACCCGCGAGCGAGAAATATTAAAAAAAGTTTTCAGCGGTTATGTAACCAATTATTATTTAGTTGCGTCATGTGTTTCTCTGCACGTGATATTTTCTCAAAGAACGAGTGGTTACTTTACCACTCATCTATTTTCACCCTGATAGAATTTATATTTAGTCCGTTTATCTTTAAGATTAGTCAATCGACCGAAATATAAGAGGTATTCAAAGGCTAAAACGTTTATTGTCCACATAATATACACAAAAACTTTCGACCTGATCGTCAATCATCGTCAGTTGTACACTAATTAAAAGTAGAAATACAAAAAATACAGTGTGATAAATGGAAAAAAAGACATATACTGCATAAAAGAAATTTTACAATAAATAAAAATTTTAAAAGACCGAAAATTTAGAATAAGTAAAAAGAATAATAATAGATAAAGAAATGATAAATTATTGTGGAATATTGATGCTTCGTAGTTAAACCGCTCATCATATAAGTATATCTGGCACCCAACGATATTTACTGTAATTAAACGGTGATGTGCGGTTTTACAGTAATTACCGTGATGAATGTCGGCTATACTTACATATTAAATGAAAAATGAGCGGTTTAACTACGATGCATTTATACAGCAGAAAAAAAATCAATAAGATAAGGAAAACATTTAAGGATTAAGATTTTAATATTTTAGGTAAAATATATTGCACGAACAAAGCAGATAAAATAAAAAAGCTAATTAACGTTATATAATTTTATCTAAAATAATTACAAAAAATTATAAAAAAAACGGAGCGTAAAAATTCCTTCAACATTTGACTTTCTTACAAATAACATTCTGGTAAAAATGCCATCGGGTAATTTCACATTCGGACTGATTGACGTTCGGGCTTATTTTTCCTGAACCTAAGCGAAACCTAAAAATCAAGCTGAATTAGTCGATGGTCAATTAGTCCGAATGTGAAATTACCCGATGATATTTTTACCAGAATGTCATTTGTCGAAAGTTTTTCTACCGAAGGTAGATTTACGCAGGAATAATTACTGGGAACGAAAAAAAAACAGTAGAAAAGAAATACAAAATTTCAATAAAAAATATTTTAAAAAAAACACGTAAGAAACTGTAAATAAAACGGCGCGTTTAAACATACTTATATGTACGACAAGAAAGTTCAAATGAATGGTAATTTATAAAGCACACCGAAAAAAACTCACGTACAAAAAATAAAACAACCTATTACAAAAAAAACTTATTAAAATAAATATAACTCAGTACTTCAAACATTTTTGTTTAAAACAGGCCTATCCCTATGTATACAAATTGATTCTTTTATCTTTAAACAAAACTCATTATTCGCGGCATCAATTACACAAAGGTCTATTTATATCCATTTTCTATTGATCACATTGTATATTTTTTTGTATTTCTACTTTTATTTAGTGTACAACTGACGATGACCGATGATCAGGTCGAAAGCTTTTGTGTAAAAAAATTTTTTTTCGAGAAATAAAAAAAAAGAAGCTAACAGCAGTTTTGTGAGCGGTGGCAACTAGCAAATATAAAATTATAAAAGCAAATAGCAGTTTTGTGAGCGGTGGCAACTAGCAAAATATAAAAGCAAATAGTAGTTTTGTGAGCGGTGGCAACTAGCAAATATAAAATTTACTCCACCAATAAACATAAACACAACAACTTACGTATACAAAAAACTTTTAAAAATAAAAAAAAAACAAATTTTTGCTTTACATGCTACTAGTATTATTGTATAGGTTGTGGGTGTTATGTTACTGTGTGCATTATTTGTGGTTGCCACATTTTCTATGCTATAAATTGTAGCTTTTTTTATTAATTATTTGGTACAGTTTTTAATTATTGTTTAAAACGTTTTTTCACATCTCCAATGTAAAATTTTTGGGTCGTTTTTTCTACCATTCCTTCCTTTGTTTCTATTAAAATATAAAACTTTACTCAATGTGAAAACTTTAAAACCTAACTAAAATTTAGTTTAAAATAAACTTATTTTTTCTTAGCCTAAGTAAAACCTAAAATTAAGCTTAATTTGATGCATTTTCTGTTAAATACTGCTTTCTTAAATAAATCTGATTTTTAGTTTTTGGACTCAATAGTTCGTCATATTTCAACTGTTAAATGTTTTTATCTCAATTTTGCTGGTATTTCACGTGTTGGTTTATTTGCCAAAACTGAAAAGTGTTACAAGAGTGGAAAAATACATTCTAGCAAAATATCTTCTACTACGAATGGAAAGAAGCCAGTTTTTCTGAAGATTTTTTACTAAAATGAATTCTTACAAAAGTTAGCTTTGTAGAAGAAAATTTGGTCCGAAGATATGATGGAAAATGTATTTTTCCCAATTCCAAAGGGCAAACGGGCTCTAATTGGCAGTGGAAGATAATATCCCCTGCTCCAAATATCCACCACGCCCTAACACCCTCAAGACCTAACGATCTCCTTTTTATGAATAACATTATACAATTTCAAATATTATTAAGAAAACAAAACAAAATTCATCAACATATATTATTATTAAGCTTAACTTGATTTTTAGGTTTCGCTTTTTTTAGAAAAAAATAAAAGTAAACCAACTGTTTACTTTTGAACTGTTTTTAGTTAAAGAAATGGTTACGTTAACGTTAACGTTAACGTAACCAAATAGAGTGCTTACGTAATTAATGTTCGCAAACAGTAAAAATATTAAAATTTTACATATTTTCTATGTATGAGAATCTTGAGGTCTCAGGGATATTTTGGACCCGAGATTCTGTGACTGATAATCCATTCATTTGCTCTTCCTTAAAAAGGTTCATGCTAAAAAAACATGGACACTTGAAAAACTGGAATTGAATTGAATTAATGGCTAACAGGAGAAAACTCCGCAGCTGACTCCGCAGCGGAGTTTAAGCCTACGCCTTCCTAAGCCTAAGCAAAGCCTAAACACAACCTAAACTTTCTTCGCGCAGCTATTTGTTAAAGTTTAGGTTGTTTTTAAGGCTTTGCTTAGGCTTAGGAACGCATAGCCTTAAGCTTAAAAAAGGTTATTTCACTCCAGGTAACTCCGCTGCGGAGTCAGCTGCGGAGTTTTCTCCTGTTAGCCGAATTAATGATATGATGGTTCCCGGAAATTTCGTCTTTTACATTTGGTCTTTGAACATCTCGTCTTCTACAACTCGTCTTTTAAACATCTCGTCTTCGGAAAACTCGTCTTTTGGATGCGATTTTGTAAACGCACTTTTCAAAAGACAAGATTCTTCTATATTTTGACTAAAACAATGTATTAAAAACATACATGGGCAAGTTGGTCCGGAGTGGGGGGGTTAAACCCCAAATTAGGTGGGGGGGGGGTTAAAATCCGAGAATCAAAAATACCATATCGTTTTTTTTCTGAGTGCATTTTACCCATATCGTTTTTCGATTTTGAAGGAAAAATAGGTAAAAAACGCTAATTTTAGGTCAAAAAGCCCTTTTTATTGCATTTTTGAGCTTTTTATTCCTTAAAACATTCATTTTGACCTCAAAACTTAAGTTTGGAGGTAGTTAGAAGTCATTTTAAACACATTTTTTTCTTCATTTTTCAAAAATTGGGGGGGG
>JASAMX010020960.1:0-22355 GCA_030248175.1 Microlaimidae sp. YZB2_3 | reverse complement strand
TTAATTGATTGATTGAAAACTTATTCCCGTAAAGATAGGGCCTAAAATTTTTCACAGCCCAAACAATCGCTAACCCTTCTCGCTCTATGGTTGCATAATTCTTCTCAGCGGAATTAAAACTTCGACTCGCATACACTATTGGTCTTTCTCCCTCTCCGAAATCCTGTGAGAGAACGGCCCCTATGCCTTGTTAGATGCATCCATAGCTAACAAGAAAGGGCGCTTAAAGTCCAGAAAAGCTAACACCTTACTAGATAGAAGCTTATCCTTCAGGGTTTCAAAAGCTAGCTGTGCCTCTGGAGTCCAATAAAGCGATGATTCTTACTCATCAGCTTACAAAGGGGTGCCGTGATCTTAGCAAAATCCGGAATGAACAGGCAATAGAAATTTGCTAGGCTGTGAAACAACCTAACGTCTTTTGTGGATTTTGGCACAGGGATATCCTTAACTGCCTTAATCTTAGCGGGATCCGGTAAAGTACCTTTCCTAGTTATGATATGCTCTAAGAACTCAACAGACTTTTTCCAAAGTGGCACTTAGCAGGCTTAAGCTTAAGCTTAGCAGCTCTTAAATGTCCAAAAACTTGGTTTAAATCAGCTAAGTGATTGTCAAATGACTTAGAAAACACAATCACGTTGTCAATATAAACTAAGCAGTTTTGCCATTGCAACCCAGTTAACACAAGTTCCATCAAGCGTTGAAAGCAAGACGGGGCGTTGCAAAGGCCAAAACTCAAGACGTTGAACTCATATAAGCCTCCTGTTGGACTTAGAAGCACCCACCTAAGGTGTCTAAAACCTCATTAATTCGCGGCAGGGGGTATACATCTTTCTTTGTTATGTTATTAAGGCGCCTATAATTGACACAAAACCTATGGGTTCCGTCCTTCTTCTTAAGTATAATTATTGGCGCAGCAAAAGGGCTGTTTGACTCTCGGATAATACCATTTTGAAGCATTTCATTGATTTCCTGATGAATAACCGGGAGTTGAGACGCCGGGGCCCTATACACTTTCTGGCGTACTGGCTGGTTATTCTGGGTATCAATGTAATGCCGTACTAAATTGGTCTGCCCCAAGTCAAACTTCCCTGACGAGAACACGTCACTATTCTGACAAATTAATGACTTAAGCTTATTTTTCGGATCATCGCTCAAATCACTATCCGTCAAATCTAACTTTCCTGAAGGTCAAATCCTGAAGAGGACCGATTTGGCTCGTGAGCTGTTTCTAGGTCATCAAGATATCTGAAAAGTCAAAAGTCTGAGGTAGCCCCTTACACACAATCATATCCTTAAAGATCTTGATGGGCTCGCGTGTTGTATTCATAACCTCAATAATAGCCTTGCCCGCCCTAACTGCAGTCAGACAGCGAGCTAAATTTAACCCAGCTTTAGCGAAAGATGTGGTAGCTGAATCAATGACACAATGAGTATTAGGCATGGCTACGCTCACTTCAAGAAGCATCCTATGCCTTGCAGGTACGGTTTTGTTCTCAAGGATCCTAACTGTCTTATCATGAGGCTCTGGACAGGAAGCACAGAGCTCCAGCCTATCTGTACCCAAATAGATCCTATTTTCATCAAAATCCATGGTAACCTTACATAGCTTCTTCATTGTGACCGTTCCTACAACCATAGGAAAACTTAAGTCCTCTTGGACCCTCACATGGCTAGTCACAAAGTGACTGCCAATCTTCAGCTTAATTCTCCCCATTTTTGAAAAAACCATGGGAGTGTTAGAAATGGATAAAATCCTTTCCGCTGGGGGAGGCTGCCACTCAACATCCTTAAGCTGAGCGGCTGTTTCTCCACTTATCAGCGTACAAGTCGCTCCTGTATCGATTAGCATGCGAACTTAAAGGTCCTCTATCCTTATGAACGTGGTGCAGCGGATGGAAGAATTTATTCCAAAAGTTGCACATATATCATGCCTTAAACGTCTAGCTTTCCTAGAGGCTAATCTCAACTTATGTCCAGTCCAGGTCTTAAACCTAGCCCTAAGAAAATTCCAGTTCAAGAAACTAATCCACCATCCTAAAAAGAGACCTAGGCAAGCAACTAGCTCAATGCTTATCTAACCTAAGTCTGATTCTCAATCCTTACGATCTCCTAGTCTAGTGGCGCTTACTGATGACAAAAAACACAACACAATAAATAATTACAACAATACATGGTAAGATAAAGAACGAAGTATTCTTATCTGCTGAGGTATCCTCCAACAGGTTGGCCGGCGTTGACTGGGGCGCTGCGGCGGGGATGGGCGCCCTCCGGTCCTTGTGAACCCCACCCTTGGTAACCCCCGAACATTGGGGCAGGTGGGCCGCTTAGTGGGTGCTGGGAACGTCGGGCCGTTAGTGCCCAAGATGACTTTTGCCATTGCACTAACGGCCGTCCAGGCCCTCTCCTGCTCCACTAGGGAGTAGGGCATCGCTGAAAAAAGATAATTGTCATTATTTACATCTTTGTCAACCGTTTTCACCTCACTTGGGAGATCGGTAGAGAGAGAAACAGGAACTATATCCCCCCCGTTTGGGGAGTCATACCAATCTACCCGGTAAACCTGACCCGACCCAGCTTGAGGCAACTGAACCCCAACCCCTTGTTGGACCGCCGCCATCCAAGGTTGGCCCATGTAGGGCTTATATTGGGTGCCAGTTTGCACTGGAACAAAAACAAGAGGGGGGCTGTGGGCTGAGTCACCAGAGCCGTATTCTGGCCCACTTTGGGCATATTTCGGGACCCTACCCTATCTATGGTTTTCCCACCAGGGGTACCCTGGCCGCCAAAACGCTAAGCTTTGCTTAGCTGGTCCTCCGCTGACAAGGTGTGGCCATCCTGCGCAAACCTGGTTCCACGCCAAACTGCACACACGTCCTGAAAAAGAAAATACAATTAAGTAATTTTCCTAAGTTTAATAGTTATGAAACTACTAAACTTCACAGAATTCAAAAATTAAAAATTGAAAAATTTCAAATTTTAAATATATGTTTTACACAGAATGTGAAAAACGTACTCCATGACACGAGTTCCTCCCCTGCATGGCGTCTCTTTGTAGTCCGGCTTGACCACAGTCGCAGGTAGACTGCTGTGGGGGGTCCCTTCTTGACTCTGGACTCGCAATGGCAAGTCTTAACCTGATCTAAACAAATTAATCCAAAAATTTGATAAGTTGTCACACATCCATGACAAAATATCAAATTAAATTAATTCACAAGGCAGGGCACAGTCGCGCTACCACTCACACTTGCACATTCACCACACTAAAAAAATTTAGATGGAAAAAAGGGTTTAAAAAATACTTTTGAAAAATCGGCTTTGAGAAGCCCAAAGGGTCGTACAGAGGACGCTTACAGTTGGAGTCGAGACGACCTTTAGGATTCTGCAATTATAAAATGATCCAAAGACCTCCGGACACACCGATTCAATTCTAAGACCTGTGGATTTCAATGATCCACCAACCAAAAAGGCCTAAATCACAAATCGATCCAAAGACCTGAGGCTATGACTGCCGTCTCAATCGCAAGTGACCTGGGGTCAAAAAGGTGACCCATGCACACAAAGCTAGGAAGCCATGTGTCACACACAAAGTTCAAATCTGGTCTAAAGTTCCAAAGAACTAAAGAGTCGGACCAAAAAATATGTATGTGACGCCACTAAGAGTCCCTAAGTTTTGGCTATGTTTTATGAGATATTCAGTGGCTGTAGCTTTCCCATTCAAAATGTGGAAATTTGCGATGATATGATGTATTTACTTCAAAAAATAAAGAAGGAGTCGTGAACTCCTTTCCTAAGATGCGTGAAGCGGAGCCGGTTACAAAAATTTATTAAATGAAATTTTAACAGGATTAGTAGCGGTTTCCAAAATATCACAACACAGTTATACGGGGTGATACAGTTTACAAAATACAAAATAGTATAAATACAAAGATATAAAAATATAAAAACGGAGGCAGCGGTTAATGGAGAGCCCAAACTCAAGTGGGCTGTTTCTACAAAATGGGAATCGAATGAACAAAAAAAAACAGAAAGTGGTGAATAAAAACACCCACTGGAGCAAAACTCTGATTCCCAACTAACTGACTTATTTCTCAAGTCCCTTTCGGAAGCCGACCGATTGAATTGATCTATTGATCAATCCAATTGTTCCCTCAATCCAGGTTCTCTACTTTACCCTTCTAGGAAACCCAGGTTCAAAGGTTACCAACTCAGTTAAACTTATATTAACTCCTAAATATAGATTTTTGCATATCTCCCTTTTTCAATCCTCATTTTCAAAAATGGTACAAACTCGCCCCAGGCGCTCTGTCCTGAACGCATAACTCATTCCCTTCATGAGCGCGTGCCAACAATTCCCTTTGTTCTGGGCCGCGCGCGCGTTTTACATCTCTTAACATTAAAAATTATAAAATTTACAAAAATATAACATTATTAACTTAATTTAAAAATATGTGGAATTTACACTAAATAACAGTATAAAATAAACAAAATATATAAGATAAAATTATTAATAAAGTACATAAAAAAAACACGGCTTATGTTAAAAATATTAATTATTACATTTAAAAGCACTACATTAAAAAAAACCTATATACAAGATTTTACTGACTGAGGGGTTTTATGGCACACTTAACTTAAAAAAATAGTTCTACGCTTAAATTACATTTCCAAACTTATTACCAAACTTAATTATTCCTACAGCTTATCCTCACACTCATTTCTGGTTAAATATTTAAGAATTTTTAACCTTTGACACAAAATTCAAATTCAGGGCCAATGAAAACGTTTATATTACAATTTTAGCTAATGATGAGAAAAAAAATATTTTTTCACCATTCGTGGGGTATGCTCATTTCTAGTTAAAATTAAAAAAATCTTTTGTTTTTGACTCAAAATTTAAATTCAGGGCCTAAAAAAACCTATATGTTCCAATTTTATCTGAGTATGAGACAAAAATATTTTTTTCACTGTTAGTGAAATAAGCTCATTTCTGGTTGAATATGAAAAATTTTTTTTTAACTTTTGACCCAAAAATCAAATTCAGGGTCAATAAAAACCCATATGTTGCAATTTTAGTCAAATATGAGAAAAAAATTTTTACTGTTAGTGAGATATGCTCATTTCTGGTTAAATATTTAGGAATTTTTAATTTTTGACCCAAAATTCAAATTCATTGCCAATGAACACCTTTATATTGTAATTTTGACTGAATATGAGAAAAAATATTTTTGTACTGTTAGTGAGATATGCCCATTTCTGGTTAAATTATTTAGGAATTTTTAGTTTTTGGACCAAAATTCAAATTTAGGGCCAATGAAAACTTTTATATTGCAATTTTAGCTAAATATCAGAAAAAATAATTTTTTACTGTTAGTGAGATATGCTCATTTTTGGTTAAATATTTGGAAATCTTTTAATTTTTGACCCCAAATTCAAATTTGGAGCCTCAGAAAACCTACATGTGGCAATTTAAGCTAAATATAAGAAAAAAATATTTTTTCATTGTTATGGATATGCTCATTTCTGGTTAAATTTTTAAAAACCTTTTAGTTTTTGACCCAAAATTTCAAATTCAGAGCCAAAGCAAACCTATATGTTGCAATTTTAGCTAAATATGAGAAAAAAATAATTTTTCACTGTTAGTGAGATATGCTGATTCCTTTCTAGTTAAATATTTAGGAATTTTTTTATTTTTGACCCAAAATTCAAATTTAGGGCCAATGAAAACCTTTATATTGCAATTTTAGCTAAATATAAGAAAAAAATAATTGTTCACTGTTAGTGAGATATGCTTATTCATTTCTTGTTAAATATTTAGGACTTTTTAATTTTTGACCCAAAATTCAAATTCAGAGCCAAAGAAAACGTATATGTTGCAATTTTAGCTAAATATGAGAAAAAAATATTGTTTTCACTGTTAGTGAGATATGCTCATTTCTTGGTAAATATTTAGGAATTTTTAATTTTTGACTCAAAATTAAAATTCAGGGCGAAAGAACACCTATATGTTGTAATTTTAGCTTAATATGAGAAAAAATAACTGTTAGTGAAATATGCTCATTTCTGGTTAAAGATGTAGGAATTTTTATTATTTGACCCAAAATTTCAATTCAGGGCCCAAGAAAACCCTTGGATTGCATTTTTAACTGTTAGTGAGGCGTGCTCATGTAAATATGCATAATTTATGTTTCTAAAAATAACAGTAAAAGCAGGAAGTGCCAGGAGAAAGTGCCAGGAAGAAGTGCCATGAAGAAGTGCTGGATTCTATTTTTAGCTTGTTGGTTTGGCACTTCCTTGAGGAAGTGCTAAAATCCATATGTAACCGTCACCACAGATTTTGGCTCTTCTTTAAAAAGTGCACTTCCTCACTTCCACCAGTTGGAAGTGCCACCACTTTACAAAATTTTATGGTGCATTTACTTAACATGTTTAAATATAATCCATTCATGTTATTTTTCTTTGTTTTTAAATAGGGTAGTACATTTAATTTTGGCACTTTTTCAAATTGAGCATTTTTGATTTCGGACTATATATTTGGTAATCCTGGACGGAATACGACGTTTGATAGCTCAAATTAGAGCTAATTGTAGATGACTTTCGTGAGCTTTTTATTTGTTATGTTATAATATTCTCATGTGAAATTGTGTTATTTATAAAAAATATAATTGTTACTCGTTTTTAAAACATGGGCATTTCATGATTACGCAATAAATTGATTTAAAAATTAAACTGTGCTGGTAAAATTTAGTCTATTTTCCGAATTTTTAGTCCCGTGGTTCTACGTTGCGTCTGTGGTGAGCAATCGTTATAAAATAAAATAGTGTAATTTCGGCACACATATTGCTGTAAGTAAAAACGGGTTGAATCAAGTGGTCGGGTGTTAAATTGTAGTTGTAAATAGTTAAAAGACAAAGTTGAAATGTGTAGGGGTCATAGCACTGCACTTAAACTCGATTAAGGGGGTCCTTTTAAAAAGTGCCAAAATTAAATGCTCTTTTTTCCCTAATTTTGCTCATGTTGATACCATTTGGCATTTTAGCTGTAACTTTTTTACAGTTACACGTTGAACAACAAGTAGAAACTTAAATTAAAGAAAACTGTCTGGAGATAATTATAGGCTTTTAAGATTTTGAAAATATTAATTTTTTGACTGAGAAACAATCGATTGTTTGTAAAGTGCCAAAATTAAATGCACCCATTTAATTTTGGCAATTTTCCATTTTTTTAAAAACTGATTTAATTAAGTAAAAAAACTGCTTTTGTACAGTGAAACTTCTGTGACGCAACGTGAAAGCTTCAAAATGAGCTATCAAACATGACAATCAGGCCATACAGTGAAAAGTTACATTGGAAAAACAAAAAAGTGCCGAAATTAAATGCACTACCCTATTCTTATTTAAATATATTTTACACCTATTATTTGTCACAAAAAGTTTATTTGCATTGAAATATTCAATTAATAAATAAAAACACAAACATTTATACATATCCGGTTTTTATAGTCATTTAATCCTGAATAAGTATTATTTCTGTCCTGATTTTTCAGCACTTCCAGCAGGAAGTGCCAGAATAGCACGAGGAAGTGCCAAAATCTGCGTGGATCCTGGCACTTCCTTAAGAATAGCTGGAAGTGCTGGCACTTCTTAAAGAAGTGCCAAAATCCACGTAGAAGAGCGGCTTAGCTAGAGAAGGTAATTAATACTCTTGAATCCATTGTTATTTTAATAGCTAATTTACTGGTTAATTTAATAACTGTAGGATTTGTGTGAAAAACTGTATATTTGTTGATTTTCCGTAAAAACGGTAAAAACGATTCATGTGGGGTATACAAAAAGCCTCTGCTCAAATGTAGAAGAAATGAATATTCCTTTTTTTTGTTTAAAAAAATCCTTTTTTTTTTGATCGTCCATTTTTAGACAAGAACACAAAAGTATTCTGTAGTGTTTGTAATTTTTTTAAGCATTTTCATTGGAATTTTATTTCATTTAGCGTCAAACAAAAGCAACCACATCCAATCATAAGCAAAGCTTGGTTGCTTTCATCTTTAATATTATCAAAAATATATAATACTATCTAATATGATAAGGAAAAATATGACACTCAGTCTCAGAAGCGAAACTATTTGGTGCCATTTTTTGAGCACCGTCATTAACTGTTGTGCGCATAAAATGGCAAAACAACTTTTCTTATTGAGGCATGTGACGTGGAAATGGGCACTGCTCGAAATGTAGCTGTGTTTTTGCGCATATCCTAGCATGCTAACTCGAACGCACTGCATTTTGAAGTACAATGCACTTTTTTGGCAATCTTGTGCGCATATATGCGCATATACTGCACATAAAATAGCACAACCGCGGGAAACAAAAAAAAATAAACCCACTAAAAACCACTACCTAGTTTGAACACTGTACACAAAATACAAACTTTTAGTATAGACATACAAAAATAAAATCCAATGCAATACACAAAAAGATCTATTTATGTATTGCATTGGATTTTATTTTTGTATGGTTATACTAAAAATTTGTATTTTGTGTACAGTGTGCAAACTAAATAGTGTTTTTAGTGGGTTTATTTCTTTTGTTTCCCGCGGCTGTGCTATTTTATGTGCAGTATATGCGCATATATGCGCACAAGATTGCCAAAAAAGTGCAGTGTACTTTAACATGCAGTGCGTTCGAGTTAGCATGCTAGGATATGCGCAAAAACACAGCTACATTTTGAGCAGTGCCCATTTCCACGACACATGCCTCAATAAGAACAGTTGTTTTGCCGTTTTATGCGCACAACAGTTAATGGCAGTGCTCAAAAAATGGCACCAAATAGTTTCGCTTCTGAGACTGAGTGTCATATTTTTCCTGGGTCCGGCACAAAAGAGTCCTGAAAAAAATCGCAGCTGGCACAAAAGAGTCCTGGCACAAAAGAGTCCCGGCACAAAAGAGTCCTGGAGAAAATCCATTCATGCGCCCAAGTGCTGCGAGCGCTGAAGTCGGGACAAAAGAGTCCTGGCATAAAATCAATTTTTCACAGCTGAGATACAATGTTCACACCTCAGCTGTCTTCCAGTTTTTTATTTGTTTTTTTAATTAGCCTCTTAAGAGGTTGTGTGAAGAATTACGCCGGTAAAAAAATTATGTTTTTAAGTATTTTTATTATTTAGTTACTAATACGCTCAAAGTTTTGTAAAGTATTTAAAAAATAAAAAAAACATGTGTTTGGGTTTGTGTGTGTGTTTTGTTGTGTCATGTGTTGTGTTTGGGTATAAATTATATAATATTAAAATAGTGTTTTTTGTCATAATTAAGTAACAAAATCATGTCTAAATAAGTATTTTAGTTGGAATAAATTTTTTGTTCATAATTAAAATATTACAATTTTTATCAAATAAGTGTTTTGGTCGTAACTGTAAAGACAACCAGATGTGTCCAATTTAATATGGCTTTAAATAACCTTTAAATCTTAAGGACTTTTAGCATAATCACAAATTTGTTTTATAATTCGTTTTAAGTTAAAAATTAAAAAAAATATGTTATAAACATTTTTAAAAATATTATTAAAGATTACGACAGAATTCCAAATGTACAGAAAGATTTTGCATGATGATTATATTAATAATGGGAGGTGAGATAAAAATGGATACCACAAATACCTAAAGCAGTTATATAATGAATAAAAAACACATAAAAAAGTAAATTTTAATAAAAAAGTAAATTGTAATAAAAAAATTGAATATACCATTAAATAAATATTAATTGATGAATCTATTACTAAAACGAACATAACCTCCTAATATAATTGCGAAATTCTCTTCGATACATTTGAATTTCCATCGTAACCTTTATAGTTTTTTAAATCTTTTGTGTTGTTTTTTTAAACAATTTTTTACTTTTAAAGTGGTATACTTTACTTTTAAAGCAGAAAAAATAGGTGATTTAAAAAAAATAAAAGTTAACAGAAGTGATTTTTCTACCCTTCAATATCAAGCTCCGGGGCTCCAGCCATTTCAAGCAGATGGAGAGACTTGCTTGATTATGTTTTAATTTATTCTATACGCAATTTAGGCTATTTTATCTTTTAAACACACGTTGAAAAAAATTTAGTTTAAAAAATTCTGTTTTCTCCGGAAAACATTTAAAGTTAAATACCGGTTAAGTGTTGTTAAACATGGCTACAGTATTAGTTTTTACTGTGCCACTCTTTGAAAATTAACAAATTTTTATTGATTTATTATTTTATTTATTTATTTTTTTACTTCCTTTTCTACTCCATTTTTTTGTGTCTTAACAGGCGCCTGGGGCTTAATATTTTTGTTGCTTTACCTCCGTACACTTTTTCATTGTATGTCAGCTGTTAAAAATTGATTTTATGCCAGGACTCTTTTGTACCGACCTCAGCCCTAGCAGCGCTTGGGCGCATGAACGCATTTTCTCCAGGACTCTTTTGTGCCGGGACTCTTTTGTGCCAGGACTCTTTTGTGCCAGCTGCGATTTTTTTCAGGACTCTTTTGTGCCGGGACTCTTTTGAAGGTGAGCCATTTTTCCCTAATATATTATATAGTATTATATATTTTTGATATTATTGTTGTATGATTCTGGTTGTGCACATTGGTAATTTTGAGACACCTTTTGTAGTTTGTTAAATGTTGATTGAGCCAGTAAATGAAAAATATTTCGCGCAAAATGTGATCTTTTATGTGAAAATTTCTTACCGTTGCTGACTTAAATACCTACAATACTGCATGAACAAATAAACAAAAGACCAGTGAGAATGCCATGTATCAGTAAATAGCCCAATCCAAATAACTTAAAACTTAAACGTCTGGTTTCTTTTTTGTTTATAAAATTTTTAAAAAAGTTGTTAGACTCTTAAAAGGTAAACTATTAATTTAAAAAACGAATAAATGCTTTATCGCTTAGAGTGTAACTAAAAAATCGGTGTTTTATCTTGCATCAAACATGGGCATTCTCATCAAATGGGTGTACTTCTCACCAAAATGGTTATAATGATTATATACAGCGGTCTTGGGTTTTAAAAAACAAGTGGTTAAAAATAATCATTTTGTTAAAAATATAGGAAAAAATTATAGTTTTATACTGTAATAAAAATAACTTAATCAAAAGTTAAACAAAATCATATTTGCTAATGATCCGCTCCCCGGATTTTGCTGAATAATTTTTCCCCGCGCCTTAACCACTCCACCATCACAGAATTTTTTACGTCGGGTTAAAATGGTATTATATAGCCATTGTAGGCAGCAAACAAAAGGTTTCGTTGTAACTGAGGTTGGATAATTATGGTTTAAGGAAACGTTAAGGCTGCTAAAATTAATCATTTATTAATAGAAAACGGTGGGTAAATAAATTTAACAGAAAAAAGTTCTTGATATGAAAAATATGATTTCAAAAGTTTAAAACATAAAAATGATTGTTGATAAAAAAAGAATATGCTCCGCTGGCCAAAACCAAATTGTAAAGTCAACAGTTCTGTTACGTTTTAACTAAAGGAACATTGGAGAATTGGGCATATGTGTATAAAATGATTTTAAAAGTGAGCTGCGGCTTTCAGGTTTTTGTGGCGTTTTTTACTGAATAGGACACAAGTGAATATCTGTTTGTTTTTTTTTCTAAAAAAACTAGTTAATACGCTGATTTTATTTATTTGATTTGAAGTATGTCCTCTGTGCCAATCGTAATAGTTTTTTTATTAACGTTTTTTTTTGGCATATTAAAAACGTGGATAATAAGCTTGTTCAAAATTATGTCAACAACCCCAGTCTAAAATCTTCATTTTTAAGTCCATTTTCAATGTACGTTGTTAAAGTGGCAAACCATCGTTTGTGAAATTGCAGCTCATAATTACCTTTTTTTACTTTAAATAACGTTAATAACGATAGAGATATATTGTTCTTTAAGTTTTTGTATAATATTTTTAAGTTTCTCATTGGAATCTAGTTCCAGAATAATAGCTTTTTGTTCCGGATAGTGTTGCGTTTGATAATTCTGATAAATTACAGTTTTAGTTTGGTCAAAAATGTTTGTTTCGTTTAAAATGTAAGCAACTTGTAAACATCTTCTTTTAAAAAAGCTCGACATTGATTAATTCTAAGAAAATTCGTTTTTTTTGTTAAAATGAATTTTTTTTTAAACGAGTGTGCCAGTACCGGCACACCAGTGTGCCATTTCCGGCCCACCAGTGTGCCACTTCTGGCAACCTGGTGTTACGGAAATGGCACACCCGGTGTGGCCGAACTGGCACACGGTGTGCCATTTCCGGCCCACCGATGTGCTAGAACTGGCCCACCGGTGTTGCAGTTTTGCGTTCGGAACCAGCATACTAGCAAAAGTTTGTACTGAGTGCTACATTTTTCTCTATATATATTATGTATTCTTGATTCAATGTAATAATTAAAAAAACACAAAAATTACATAATTAAAAATTTAGCATATTTTCAATACAAAAATTTGCATATAATATATTTTAAATACATCTGATTTTTACGAGAAAGAATGCGTTTGCAAAGTCAAACGTAAGTGAAACAAAACACACCGTGGCTGGTGTTTGTTAAAAAACAAAAAGTTATCCGGAATAACCAAGCGATATTCTTGCTAATATCTCGACAACCGCGGAAGATTCATTATTTTTGCAATACAATTTTTACTCAGTGAAACGTGACGCATCGATTGATACCAAAAATCAAGCAAAAAAATACACCGTGATTTAGTATACCGCACCTTTAAACACAAAACAAATACATATGGATTAATTTAGTAAAAAATAAAATACGCGCGTTGTTAGGATTTTTATTTTGCGTGGTGGTTTTGGGGCGCGAGAAAAAAAAAGAAAATAAATTCATTGCAATCAATTTCGCAATAAACAATATGTTTAAATAAATTGAATGAACGTTTACTAACTATGGTTAAATTATATCTGGCTGACGCTGAAAATTAGAATGCAGACATGAGGGGACCAATTAAAATTGTGCGGTGATGACGTTTAAAAAAAAAACAAATAAGAATGAAAAATTTTTTTTAATTCCACCTTTTCACAAAATATACTAAAACTAACCAATTTTAGTGCTTTTAAAAAATTTCATTCAGGTTCGAAATTAAGTAATTTGATAAATAATTATTAAAATACAACTTTTATTCTTTGTTATAAATCCGCTTTAGTGAAAAATTTTGAATATTTTTGTCGTTAAATAGTCGATTCAATACTGCAAATATCGCGGTCAGCTAGATTTTATTTGCCTATAAGCTTACAACCTCAAAATCAAAAAGGCAAATTAGTACTGAAATATTTTTTACTGACAGAGCATTATCGCATTCGTCGAATTTCGATAAACACTGTGAATAATGCGGGTAAACAATTCCACTGTGGCAGCGAAAATTATTTTCACAATTTACGTCAGCTGCTAGGCAGTTTTCTTCGTCGCTGTCTGCCGCGCACGACACATACCCACTACATCTATGATTTGCTGGGATGCAGTAAAGATGATGTTTGCACAAAAATTTGTTTTCGCCTCTGCAGAACTGTCTGCAGACATCCCGTCTATCCTGCGGGCAGTGTATTTCATATAAATCTGTAAAGCTATATCCACTACATGCTATCCAGTATGGAATACATTTATCTCCGCATTGAGCCTCCCAATCCTTACATTTTTCAGCACTGTTTCTTTTTATTAGAGACGAATAATTCTGACCTTAAAATAATTTTTTTCATTTATATCAACTATAAATTTATTTAAAAATTTTAATTTTACAATTTTACAAAATAGGTTGTTAATATCATATATCAAATTAGTTAATATTTACATTATGTAAATTTAAAACAGTTGAGCATTGACTGTAATAGTAGAGTATTATTTTTTGTATTTTATTTTTTTCTACTTTTTGGAGCTAAAAAAATTTTGTCTGAAAAAATAAAACAACGCACAGATATATTTAAAAAATACGTCTAGCAAAAAGTAAACTGACAACTTTTTAAAACAACGACCAAAAAATATTTTTTTGATTTATTTTAAAATTTCACAAGAGAAAAATGCCAAATGATGACCCAACTCATGCTTTTAATTCTTTGTTTTTATTCAAACAGGTATAGAATTAATTAAAATTACAAAATAAAATTAAAAATATGTGTAACCGTTATTTTTTAATATTATTATGGTTAAACTATATCTGAATGATCTCGTAATTGTGTAAGACATGAGCAGAACAATTAAAATTGTGCGACGTGTTTTTTTTAATAAACAAATTAGAACGCATATTTTTTTAATTTCCGTCTTTTCACAAAATATACAAAAATGATTGAACTTTAATTTTTTTTAAAATGGTATTTTTGTTCCAAATTGGGCCATTTGATAAATAATTGTTAAAATAAAATTTATAATTATATTTTTTATTGTTATTATAATTTATTATTATTAATTATAATTATAATTTATATAATTTAATCTTTATTAATAAACAGTTTTGTTAAACAGTCGATTAAATACTGCAAATTATCAAGGTCACTAGGTTTGATTTTTCTATAGGTGTGAAAACAGCAGAATATAATTAGTAGTAAATTATAAAAGTTATATCATAGTGGATATCTGTAAATTTATGTTAATTTGTAATAACAAAAAAATAACAATCATGATGATGAATACATAAAATTTTATCTATAAATAAATAAACTGTAAATGAAATAATAGCAATAATAATATATACAAAAATTATTATGGATAAATAGTTGTATACATAAAACTTTTTTTTCTTTTTGTTTATGGACCGGCTATGAATATTTCATATTACCGCCTAAAACCCTGTATCAGCACTGTTACTGGAATAGGCTTTTAGTCAATGTCCCCACCTTAAATTTAAGGATTGGCGTGAGGTAAAATTGGTTTTCAAAAAATACAACACAAAATAATAAACTAACAAAACTAAACAAGTTTTTTTGGAATATCCCGACTCCCTAATTCAGTGGCGAAATTAACGGAATCTTAAAATGCGCAGTTAATCAACGCATTGCAAAATGCTTGAAGAAAATATCAAACATCAAAATTAACCTTTGAGCTTAAATAGAAGATATTTTAAGCTATATTGTGCTTCGTTCTAAATTTGATGCAATTTAAAGACAAAGCAAAAATTAGAAAAATCACAAAAAAATCCTTTTTGTATGAAAATATGATAATGTAGAATAACAAAAATAAAAACTTTTGCGAAAACCTTTATTCAACATTAATCAGTTCTTTTGTGCTAGTTCTTTTGTGTTTTAAAAATAAAAATTTTCTAACACTAAATTGATGGCGAAATTAAGGCATGGCGAAATTAACTCAGTTTCGTTGTTATATGAAAGAAAAAAACAACAATAATATATATATATATATATTTTGTTTTTTTTTTATAACAACGTAGGGTAATAGTAATTTTGGTAACGCTTAATTTGGGCATAACGGTGTTTTAGAAAATTGGCTAATATATATATATATATATAATATATATATATATATATATATAGATATATAGATATATATATATATATATAGAAAATATATATATTTTTCTATATATAGAATATATATATATATATATATATATATATATATATATATAAAATTTTTTTTTTTTAGTTTTTTTTTATTTGATTTTTGTTTAGTTTTGTTATTATAAAAAAGAACACATAGATATTTTTTTTTTTTTTTTTTTGTTTTTTTTTTTTTTTTTTTTTTTTTTTTTTTTTTTTTTTTTTTTATATGACCAACAGTACAGCAATTATAAAAAGAAATGAAACAGACAAACTAATAAAATATTAAACACAAAACTGATAATTTATAGCAGCTAATTAATAAGACACATTTTATAATTTGAACAGAAAAAAAGGAGGTAAAATTTGAAAAAACGCCCAAAAAAAAAGCAAGTAGGTAAGACAAAGAAGATGAAAAATGCGCGTGCGTATAAAAAGGTGGCTGGGAAAAAGAAAATTGTTGTAAAACAAGAGGAATTAAGTAAGAAGTAAAAACAAATAAATTTAAAAAAGTTTTAAAGGAAAAGAAGAAATATTTTTGTTAAGGGAGGGTTTATTCTGCTCAATAACAATACTTTCTTTAATTAACAGCTCAAAATCTAAATTAAAATTAAAATCAAAATTTAAATGTTTTATCGACTGTATTTCTTTTTAGTTTTGTTAGTTTATTATTTTGTGTTGTATTTTTTGAAAACCAATTTTACCTCACGCCAATCCCTAAAATCCTCTATTTGAGGTGGGGACATTGCCTAAAAGCCTATTCCAGTAACAGTGCTGATACAGGGTTTTAGGCGGTAATATGAAATATTCATAGCCGGTCCATAAACAAAAAGAAAAAAAAGTTTTATGTATACAACTATTTATTCATAATAATTTTTGTATATATTTTTATTGCTATTATTTCATTTACAGTTTATTTATTTATAGATAAAATTTTATGTATTCATCATCCTGATTGTTATTTTTTGTTATTACAAATCAACATAAATTTACAGATATCCACTATGATATAACTTTTATAATTTACTACTAATTATATTCTGCTGTTTTCACACCTATAGAAAAATCAAACCTAGTGACCTTGATGATTTACAGTATTTAATCGACTGTTTAACAAAACTGTTTAATAATAAAGATTAAATTATATAAATTATAATTATAATTAATAATAATAAATTATAATTATAATTAATAATAATAAATTATAATAACAATAAAAAATATAATTATAAATTTTATTTTAACAATTATTTATCAAATGGCCCAATTTGGAACAAAAATACCATTTAAAACAAATTAAAGTTCAATCATTTTTGTATATTTTGTGAAAAGACGGAAATTAAAACAATATGCGTTCTAATTTGTTTATTAAAAAAAAACACGTCGCACAATTTTAATTGGTCTGCTCATGTCTTACACAATTACGAGGTCATT
The DNA here is from genome assembly GCA_030248175.1 of Microlaimidae sp. YZB2_3. Classification (NCBI taxonomy): domain Eukaryota; kingdom Metazoa; phylum Nematoda; class Chromadorea; order Desmodorida; family Microlaimidae; species Microlaimidae sp. YZB2_3. The sequence continues at coordinate 5,417 of JASAMX010020960.1, read as the reverse complement.
CAGATATAGTTTAACCATAATAATATTAAAAAATAACGGTTACACATATTTTTAATTTTATTTTGTAATTTTAATTAATTTTATACCTGTTTGAATAAAAACAAAGAATTAAAAGCATGAGTTGGGTCATCATTTGGCATTTTTGTCTTGTGAAATTTTAAAATAAATCAAAAAAATATTTTTTTGGTCGTTGTCTTAAAAAGTTGTCAGTTTACTTTTTGCTGGACGTATTTTTTAAATATATTTTTGCGTTGTTTTATTTTTTCAGACAAAATTTTTTTTAGCTCCAAAAAGTAGAAAAAAATAAAATACAAAAAATAATACTCTGCTATTACAGTCAATGCTCAACTGTTTTAAATTTACATATTGTAAATATTTTCTAATTTGATATATGATATTAACAACCTATTTTGTAAAATTGTAAAATTAAAATTTTTAAATAAATTTATAGTTGATATAAATGAAAAAAATGATTTTAAGGTCAGAGTTATTTGTCTTTAATGAAAAGAAACAGTGCTGAAAAATGTAAGGATTGGGAGGCTCAATGCGGAGATAAATGTATTCCATACTGGATAGCATGTAGTGAATATAGCCTAACAGATTTATATGAAATACACTGCCCGCAGGATAGACGGGATGTCTGCAGACAGTTCTGCAGAGGCGAAAACAAATTTTTGTGCAAACATCATCTTTACTGCATCCCAGCAAATCATAGATGTAATGGGTATTTGTCGTGCGCGACAGACAGCGACGACGAAGAAAACTGCCAAGCAGCTGACGTAAATTGTGAAAATAATTTTCGCTGCCACAGTGGAGTTGGTATAATTCACAGTGTATATCGAAATTCGACGTATGTGATGACATTTAATTCACAGTGTATATCGAAATTCGACGTATGCGATGATATTAAGTCAGTAAAAAATATTTCAGTACTAATTTGCCTTTTTGATTTTGAGGTTGTAAGCTTATAGGCAAATAAAATCTGGCTGACCGCGATATTTGCAGTATTGAATCGACTATTTAACAACAAAAACATTCAAAATTTTTCACTAAAGCGGATTTATAACAAAGAATAAAGCTGTATTTTAATAATTATTTATCAAATTACTTAATTTCGAACCTGAATGCAATTTTTTAAGAGCTAAAGTTGGTTAGTTTTTTTTAAAAAAAATTTTTTCTAAAAAAAGCTAAAAAAATTTTTTTCATTCTTTTTTTAAATGTCATAACTGCACAATTTTAATTGGTCCCCTTATGTCTGCATTCTAATTTTCAGCGTCAGCCAGATATAATTCAACCATAGTTAGTAAACGTTTATTCAATTTATTTAAACATATTATTTATTGCGAAATTGATTGCAATGAATTTATTTTCTTTTTTTCTCGCGCCCCAAAACCACCACGCAAAATAAAAAATCCTAACAACGCGCGTATTTTATTTTTTACTAAATTAATCCATATGTATTTGTTTCGTGTTTAAAGGTGCGGTATACTAAATCACGGTGTATTTTTTTGCTTGATTTTTGGTATCAATCGATGCGTCACGTTTCACTGAATAAAAAATTGTATTGCAAAAATAATTAATTTTCCGCGGTTGTCGAGATATTAGCAAGAATACCGCTTGGTTATTCCGGATAACTTTTTGTTTTTTAACAAACACCAGCCACGGTGTGTTTTGTTTCGCTTACGTTTGACTTTGCAAACGCACTCTTTTTCGTAAAAAATCAGATGTATTTAAGATATTTTATATGCAAATTTTGTATTGAAAATATGCTAAATTTTTAATTATGTAATTTTTGTGTTTTTTTTAATTATTATATTGAAGCAAGAATACATAATATATATAGAAAGAATGTAGCACTCAGTACAAACTTTTGCTAGTATGCTGGTTCCAAACGCAAAACTGCAACACCGGTGGGCCAGTTCTAGCACACCGGTGGGCCGGAAATGGCACACCGTGTGCCAGTTCGGCCACACGGGGTGTGCCATTTCTGGCCCACCAGGTTGCCAGAACTGGCACACTGGTGTGCCGGAACTGGCACACTCGTTTAAAAATTCATTTTAACAGAAAAAAAACGAATTTTCTCAGAATTAAACAATGTCGAGCTTTTTTAAAAGAAGATGTTTACAAGTTGCTTACATTTTTAAACGAAACAAACATTTTTGACCAAACTAAAACTGTAATTTATCAGAATTATCAAACGCAACACTATCCGGAACAAAAAGCTATTATTCTGGAACTAGATTCCAATGAGAAACTTAAAAATATTATACAAAAACTTAAAGAACAATATATCTCTATCGTTATTGACGTTATTGAAATTGAAAAAGCTAATTATGAGCTACGATTTCACAAACGATGGTTTGCCACTTTAACAACGTACATTGAAAATGGACTTGAAGATTTTAGACTGGGGTTGTTGACATAATTTTGACCAAGCTTATTATCCACGTTTTTAATGTGCCAAAAAAAACCTTAATAAAAAAACCATTACGATTGGCACAGAGGACATACTTCAAACCAAATAAATAAAATCAGCGTATTAACTAGTTTTTTTAGAAAAAAAAACAGATATTAACTTGTGTCTATTCAGTAAAAAACGCCACAAAAACCTGAAAGCTGCAACTCACTTTTAAAATCATTTTATACACATATGCCCGATTCGCCAATGTTCCTGTAGTTAAAACGTAAAAGCACTGTTGACTTTACAATTTGGTTTTGGCCAACGGAGCATTTTCTTTTTTTATCAACAATCAATTTTATGTTTTAAACTTTCTAGATCATATTTTTCATATCAAGAACTTTTTTCTAATAAATTTATTTACCACCGTTTTCTATTAATAAATGATTAATTTTTAGCCGCCTTAACGTTTCCTAAAACCATAATTATCCAACCTCAGTTACAACAAAACCTTTTGTTTGCTGCCTAAAATGGCTATATAATACCATTTTAACCCGACGTAAAAAATTCTGTGATGGTGGAGTGGTTAAGGCGCGGGGCAAAATTATTCAGCGAAATCCGGGGAGCGGATTAGCATTATCATTAGCAAATATGATTTTGTTTAACTTTTGATTAAGTTATTTTTATTACAGTATAAAACTATAATTTTTCCTACATTTTTAAAAAAAATGATTATTTTCAACCACTTGTTTTTTAAAACCCAATACCGCTGTATAATCATCATAACCATTTTGGTGAGAAGTACAACCATTTGATGAGAATGCCTATGTTTGATGCAAGAGAAAACACCGATTTTTTAGTTCACTCTGAGCGATAAAGCATTTATTCGTTTTTTAAATTAATAGCTTACTTACTATTTAACAGTCTAACAACCGTTTTAAAAATTTTATAAACAAAAAAAGAAACCAGACGTTTAAATTTTAAGTTATTTGAATTGGGCTATTTCCTGATACATGGCATTCTCACTGTTATTTGTGCATGCAGTATGGTAGGTATTTAAGTGAGCCACGGTAAGAAATTTGCACATAGGGTAGTGCATTTAATTTCGGCACTTTTTCGTTTTTCCAATGTAACTTTTCACTGTATGGCCCGATTTTCATGTTTGATAGCTCATTTTAAAGATTTTACGATACTGCGTTGCGTCATAAAAGTTTCACTGTACGAAAATTGTCTTTTTACTTAATTTAATCAGTTTTAAAAAAATGGAAAATTTCCGAAATTAAATGTATGCATTTAATTTTGGCACTTTACAAACAATCGATTGTTTCTCAGTCAAAAAATCATCATTTTCAAAAATTTAAAAGCACATCATTATTTCCAGACAGTTTTCTTTAATTTAAGCTTCTACTTGTTGTTCAACGTGTAACTGACAAAATGTTACAGCTAAAATGCCAAATGGTATCAAAATGAGCAAAATTTGGGATAAAAGTGCATTTAATTTTGGCACTTTTTAAAAGAACCTTAATCGAGTTTAAGTGCAGTGCTATGACTCTACACATTTCAACGTTGTCTTTTAACTATTTACAACTACAGTTTAACACCCGACCACTTAATTCAACCCGTTTTTACCTACAGCAATTTGTGTGCCGAAATTACACTATTTTATTTTATAACGATTACTCACCACAGACGCAACGTAGAACCACGGGGACTGAAAATTCGGAAAATAGACTAAATTTTACCAGGACAGTTTAATTCTTAAACCAATTTATTGCGTAATCATGAAATGCCTATGTTCTAAAAACGAGTAACAATTTTATTTTTTATAAATCGCACAATTTCTCATGAAAATATCATAACATAACAAATAAAAACTCACGACATTCATCTACGTATAATTAGCTCTCATTTGAGCTATCAAACGTCGTATTCCGTCCAGAATTACCAAAGATATAGTCCAAAATCAAAAATGCCCAATTTGGAAAAGTGCCGAAATTAAAAGCACTACCCTAATAGATCTTATTTCGACGCAAAATATTTTTCATTTACTGGCTCAATCAACATTTAACAAACTACAAAAGGTGTCTCAAAATTACCAATCTGCACAACCAGAATCATACAACAATAATATTAAGGAGGAAAGCAACCAAGCTTTGCTTATGATTGGATGTGGTTGCTTTTGTTTGACGCTAAATGAAATAAAATCCCAATCAAAACGCTCAAAAAAATTACAAATACTACAGAATACTTCTTTTTTTGTGTTCTTGTCTAAAAATGGACGATCAAGAAAAAAAAGGAATTTTTTTAAACAAAAAAAAGGAATATTCATTTCTTCTACATTTGAGCAGAGGCTTCTTGTATACCCCACATGAATCGTTTTTACCGTTTTTACGCAAAATCAACAAATATTATAGTTTTTCACAAATCCTACAGCTATTAAATTAACCAGTAAATTAGCTATTAAAAAAACAATGGATTCAAGAGTATTAATTACCTTCTCTAGCTAAGCCGCTTTTCTCCCTGGATTTCGGCACTTCTTTAAGAAGTGCCCTTCCAGCACTTCTTGAGGAAGTGCCAGGATTCACACGGATTTTGGAACTTTCTCGTGCTATTCTGGCACTTCCTGCTGGAAGTGCTAAAAAATCAGAACAGAAATAATACTTATTTAAGATTAAATGACTATGAAAACCGGATATGTATAAATGTTTGTGTTTTTATTTATTATTTGAATATTTCAATGCAAATAAACTTTTTGTGACAAATAATACGTGTAAAATATATTTAAATAAGAATAGGGTAGTGCATTTAATTTTGGCACTTTTTTGTTTTTCCTATGTAACTTTTACTGTATGGCCCGATTTTCATGTTTGATAACTCATTTTGAAGCTTTCACGATACTGCCGTTCGTCACAAAAGTTTCTCTGTGCGAAAATAGTTTTTTTTACTTAATTAAATCAGTTTTATAAAAAATGCAAAATTGCCAAAATTAAATGTGTGCATTTAATTTCGGCACTTTACG
>JASAMX010020959.1:0-48895 GCA_030248175.1 Microlaimidae sp. YZB2_3 | reverse complement strand
GTTTATTGAAGGGTTGTTAATGTGGTTTGTGACTGAATTTGTGTGGATTTGTTGTTTTAGTGCTTTGTATGTTTGTGTAGGATGTTTGTTTGAACGTTTTGTTAGTTGTGTGCATATCCAGAAGATTGTTTTCTTCTTGAGCCTGCTGGGTGCAGGTTGTTGTTGTTGAGTAGTTGCAGTGGTATTGTTTGTGTACATGGCTGCCAATTTTGCTTGTTTTGCGTGGAGCCCCTGAATTAATGTTGCTATTGGGAGAATCCTCAGCTTCTGTGTGTATGTGGGTGTTTGTGTCTGTGGTGTGCCCTGTTGCTTCCAACCTTGGAGCAGTGTTTTGTATTGTTTGCAGTTTGTTGATTTTGGTGTTTTGATGATGTCGGGCCCACACTGTGCTGGCATCCTCGATTATTGTGTCGAGTGATTGCCTTGTATGTGTGTGTGTGTGTGTTCTTTTGGATCACCCCTACGATGGTGCTGTGAGTGCGGTAATGATTTTGAGTGTTTTGTGCGCTTTGCTTTGTATTTGCGATGTGTGTGTTAAATCTGAGCTCGGGGTCAAAAGTGAGCCCAGATTTTTGGGTTTTAGTTGTGATGAGTGTTTGCTGTTGTTTATCCGTACCGTGATAGTTGTGTGTTGTACTCCCTGGATCTTGGTGTGAATAGTGTAGATGTTGTTTTGCTTGGAATTCAAGTGTGAATTGGTTGTTGTCTGTCCATGTTTGTATTTGCGTGTAAGTATGATTGTATTTATTGCTGTGCCAGTATTGGAGTTTGTGTGTGATGCGTATATTGTGATGTGGTCTGCAAATGTTATGTGTAAGTTTTGATGGTAGTGCTGGAATGTCTGCAGTGTAGATGTTGAATAGTGTGGGTGACAGACAGAACCCTTGAGGAACTCTCCACCGTGGTAAAAATCCATTGTTCTAAACAGAAGGAATCCCCACCTATGCATCAAAGGACACTCGCGCGCATAAAGGGATGCCAGCATTATGTCTAATAACGGGCCCGCGCCTTTCTAATAACCCGGCTGCGCAGTATTACTTTAAGCCATATCCCTGTCTTCATTTTAAAGCCCTGATTTGCCGCTGCTCCTCCGAGAACCTATCCCACAGAACAAAACATATATAACGTGATCACAAATACCATATGACATTTTAAGGCTAAAAAAATTCTGAGGTGCCTGTTTTTAGTGAGTTTTTTGTTTGAATTGTGATTATAATTCTGGTGGTTGCTTTGGGCCTTTGATGTAATTGTTTATGAATTTTGTGATTGTTGTTGGTACTTGTGTTTGTGTGAGTTTGTTTGTGTCTGTGTGTCTTATGACGCCAACATTGCGAAATTTAACCAATTTCAATGCATTTTAAGCCATTCGACCCAGACCTGTGCACGGTCTAAAATCCTACCCCGCTTTATTGGAGGATTTGCCCCCCCCCCCCCGTTTTATTGCCCCCCTCCGCCAAAAAAAAATATAAAAAGTACCCTAAAATTATGACGCCATTTTGACCTATTATGACCCAATCATCGTGAATTTTTTGCAGTTTTTAGCCTATTTTAATGTATTTTAAGCCATTTTTAGACCTACTTTTACCTTTATTTGCTTCTTGTCCCTTTTTTTCCTTTTTTTTTCTTTTTTTCTCTTTTTCTTTTTTTTTCTCTCCTGCTTGCTCCCCCCATTTATTTGCACACTGTTCCCCCGTTTTAAAAAGTCTGCCCCCCTTGCCCCGTTTTGGAATCCCTCCATAAACCTGGAATGCATAGGTCTGTAGAACTATTTTTACCTTATTTTTGCCTTTTTTTTCTCTTTTCTTTCTTTCTTTTCCTGCTCCTCCCCCCCCTCATTTCAAAAAAGTTGCCCCCCATGCCCCTTGTTTTGAAATTGCCCCCCACAATAAAACCCGGAGGGGGGCAGTGCACAGGTCTGATGCTGTGTATGTGGAGTGTTGTTTTTTTGAAGCCGTGCTGGTGTGTTGTGTTTGGTATGCTGCTTGTGATGTATGGGAGTATGATTTTTTCGCAAGTTTTTGCGAGTGCGGATATGAGTGAGATGGACCTGAATGGTTGGCTGTTGTTAATGTTTTTGTCTGGTTTTGGAATTGGAATGTAGTTGGAGAGTTTCCAACTGTGTGGTATTGTGTTTATTATGTTAGTGTAGAATTGTGTGAGGTATTGTAGTACTTTGTTGCCTTTGCCTAGATGTTTGAGGTGGTGTATGTTTGTGTTGTCAGGCCCAACTGAATTGTTTGTTTTGCTGTGTTATATTCCTGTGATTATTTGCGTACTGTTAGTGTGATGGGTGCAGTGGCGTGCCGAGGGGGGAGGGCGAGGGGTGGGCGGCGGCCCCCCTCCCCGGGCGAAGCCGGATTTTTTTATAAGGGAAACTTTTTTTTGAATTTTGGGAGAGAAATTTTTTTTCTTCAATATTAATACAGAAACTTTCCAAAAGCATATTAATAGTCAAAAAACCAAATTTTCCCCGCTTCGCGGGTAGTTTAAATTGACATTTTATCTTCGTTTTTTGATTTCAAATCGATTTTGCCGCTCAATAGTTAAGGCATACGTGTTAAATAGAAGTACTACAAATACTATTAACCTTTTATTAACGTTTTTCCCCGTTTCGCGGGTAGTTTAAATTGACATTTATCTTGGTTTTTCGATTTCAAATCGATTTTGCCGCTCAATAGTTAAGGCATACATGTTAAATAAAAGTACTATAAATACTTATTAATCTTTTATTAACGTTTTAAACACAATGTTTTAAATGTATAGGAATAAAAAAACTCTTAAATTTTGTATTAATTATCATCTAGAATTAAAATTTCTAGTCTATTTTATCGCCTTAAATTGAGAATTTTCTCCCCCGGGGGGCATTCTGCCCCCCAGACCCCTCTGTGGGTGAAGTGTTTTGTGATGTGTTGCTGCCAGATGTTTGCTTAATGTTCTGCTATTTGTTTTTGTATTTGTTTGTTTAGCTGTTGTATCTCTGGATGTGTAGGGTTTGCTTGTCTGAGTGCGCTGCAGTGTTGTGCGAGTTGGATGATATGTTGTGGTAGTGGCCTCTTTGTATGCTTAATGTTACCTTTGGGAATATGTGCTTTGTCTGCTTGAATATCGAGTTTTGCGAATGTTTTGTTTGTTTGATGTATGTTTGGGTGGGTGGGACTGTTTGTATGTTGTCTTCAATGTGTGCAGTGAAGGCTTGCCAGTTTTTTTTTTATAATTTGCGAATGTTGTTTTGGTGTGTTGTTGTTTGTGTGTGTGCATGTTTAGTGTTGTGAGTATTGGTAGGTGGTCTGAATTGAGAGCATAACCTCCCTTTCCTGAAAGAAAAGGGAGGTCAAACTATCATTCATAAACATTCTGTGCATAGTATGCTTCAAAACTGAGGGGGTTAACCCCTTTTGTGCATGTTGTCTACTACAATAATATGAATTTCAGTAAACTTTGTGGCATAATAAGCATTTACTGCTTTGATAAACAAAGTTTATTTTGCATTGAAACTAAAAAAAATAAGTTTTATTGTTTTATATCTTGCGCATAATAAAAGAACCATTAACAATATCACAGTATAAACTAATAATAACAGAAAAAATAAAATAAAAATATTTAAAAAATAAAACGAAAAAAATATGCTGAAAACATTTTTATTACACTCAAACAGACCTATAATCTCCAGTCTACAGTTTTTAACTGAACAGTTTTTTTTAAATCTAGTTTTTTTTTCAATAGTTTTTTTTAAAATCTTATTGCTATTTACAAAATTGAATAAATAAATTTGGTTAAAAATGCAATGTAACCGAAAAGAACTATTTGATACAAATAAAAAAGTTTTAAAAACCATTTTGTTTGAGATTTAACTGCTTTTTGAAAATTGAATGAAGATAATACCATAGTCCATACAAAAATCATTCAGACTCGCGACAAAATTCGAACTTTGAAAGGTCATATCTCCATAACGCAAGGTAGAATAGGTAGGCAGACCTGTGCACGGTCTGGAAATGCCCCCCCGTTTTATTGGAGGATTTGCCCCCCCCCCGCCAAAAAATGAAAAAGTACCCTAAAATTATGACGCCATTTTTGACCTATGATTACGCCATCATCGCGAATTTTTTGCAGTTTTTAGCCTATTTCAATGTATTTTAAGCCATTTTAGACCTATTTTTACCTTATTTTCGCTTTTTTTGTCCCTTTTTTCCCTTCTTTTTTCTCCTTTTTTTCTCTTTTTTTTTCTTTCCCCCCTGCTTGCCCCCCCTGTTTTTTTGCCCCCCCCCATTTCAAAAAAGTTGCCCCCCCCCCCGTTTTTGGAATTGCCCCCCCCCGTTTTAACCCCCCGGGGGGGGGGGGGGGGGGCAGGTGCACAGGTCTGTGTAGGGGACATATATCGGAGCATAGCTCAGACTTTTGGCTATTTTTTGAAAAGGTGAAACAAATATTTCTGTGACGTCATCACTACGGCCGCATTGGTTAAAAAAACCTGGTTCCAAAAAAAACACAAAACTTTTGTATTTGTACGAGATATGAAACGCCGCTTGCTATGCTGTTAAAACATACTTTTTCGAGTTTTTTCCGAAAATTTGAGCGAAATTGGCTCGCTCATTTTTTATGATGCGTTGAAAGGGCGCGGTTTTCGCGATGTTTCACCAAATTGATACACTGCAAAAAAGATAGCTTTTGTTTTGCTTCCTGTTCAACGTGTGTACAATTTTGATTATAATATTGTTATATATCAAATGTCCGCTGTTTTTTATTTCTTACTTTTAACCTTAAAATAATTTGGGGGGTTGATCCCCGGGGGCTAGGGGGGGGGGGGGGCAACACAAATGCCGAAAATTTTTTAAAACCATTAAAAATGTAAAATTTATCACATATGACGAATTTTTCCTGTAAAAAAACCTAATATTAAGCTGACAGCTGTCAAAAAGGATAAATTTAAAATTTGGAAGCATTCCAAGCCCGTATGTTGCCAGCAACAAATCTCTAAATTTAAAAATTTTGCAAGAATAATAAACTTTAGAAGATTAGTTTTAAATTTTTTTTCTATTATTTTCATTTAAAATATTAAAAAGTGGTCCAAAAAAACCCCCAAAAAGCAAAATAAATTTTTTTTAAAACACAAAAATACTTACTTTAGCTATGCAAAATTTTATAATTAAGTCATAATAAATGATTTTTATTGGCTCTTCCGCAATTAAAATAACGCAATATCGCGGATTCAAACGTTTTTACACGAAAAATAGCATTACTTCAAAAAATTACATTTATATATTGGCAAAAGTTGGGAGACATAGTTATTAGAAATTTGTTTTTGTGTTGACAAACGGAGAAACATGTTTGGAAGTAAGAAAACCCTTAAAAAGAGATGTTTTTTAGCTACGATATTTGAAATTTTGGAGTAGGATCTTAACTTTGAAAATATTTGAAAATACAAAACATTAAAATATTAAATATTACAATAAAAACCTTGAAAATAAAAAACGGCAAACATTTGATATAATAACAATATGATCAAAATTGTACACATGTCAAGCAGGAAGCAAAACAAAAGCTTTAGCCTGGTTCACACTGAGGTGCCAGGGGGTCCAATCCCCCCTACTCGGGTTTGGCCAGGGTAAATAATAAGGAAGATGAGGTATGTCCAGGGGGGTGGGGGGAGGTAAAAGCTAAGGTAACTCATTATGAACCCTGCTTCTCCCTACCTTTTTTCTTGTGGTATGCCAAAAGTGGATTCTGCCGGTCTGGCTGCCTTAAAATTAAATGTAAATAGGTATTTTTAAGCCCTAATTTTGATCATTTTTAATGCTAAATCAAAAAATTTCGCCTTCGGCGGCTAGGGAGACACCCCCTAGACCCCTCGGCAGACGCTTCGCGTCCACCTGGCGCCGCTTCAAGAGGCATTTTGCGCCATGAAGCTTTATATTCCGTTTTCAGTTTTCTAGAGTCTGGCCCTCTCCTTTCAAAAATACTGGCACAGGCCCTGGCTACCGGTGGCAATGCCACCGCGAGGTGGCATTGTTACCGCTGTTGTGTCCAACGTTAAACATATGACGTGTTCAAGGTGGCATTGCCCTGGCTCTTGTGTTCGATCCACAAATCCGTCACCGGTGGCAGCTCTCTCAAGAAAAAAACACATGGGAATGCATGCACTGTTACCGCTGTTGTGTCCAACGTTACACATATGAAGTGTTCACACTGAGGTGGCATTGCCACGGCTGTTGTGTTCGATCCACAACTCCGTCACCGGTGGCAGCTCTCTCAAGAAAAAAACACATGGGAATGCACGCATTGTTAAAAAAATCAATGAAAAATATTACGGTTTTTACATAAACGCTTTCATTGTATAAGCAAAACCAGCAAACAGTATTGCGGTTTAAATAGAAAACGCGTGAATTGCATAAAATGAAAAAAATATATAGAAAAACCGTGTTTAGCAAAACAAACAAAAACAAATGATCTTTTATTAAAAATAAATTTTAGTAGTTTTTACGAGTTTTAAACACACGTACATACATAGCACGGAAAAGTGCTTGAATATGAATTTGCAATTTTTATGCATTAATAAAAAATTTGAAAATTTTTCTGCTGCACAGTTTCTAATAAACTTTATTGCGCGGCTATAGGTGGGCAGGGGGGGGGGGGGGGGGGGGGGGGGGTGGGGGGGGGGGGGGGGGGGGGGGGGGGGGGGGGGGGGGGGGGGGGGGGTTGGGGGTGGGTTGGGGGCCCCTAATTTGGGGTTTAACCCCCCCCCACGCGGGACCAACTCCCTTGGCCTTCTTCTGCTCCTTGTCTGGTCTCGGGGGCTTTGTTTCTCGGGGTTGCGTTGGTCCCCTTCTGCTGCTCTCCGGAGAGTGCCCATTATGGTTGGGGGGTTTACCCCCCAACCACACAAAACATTAACTGTTAAAAAACATTAACAGTTCATATTCAGTTTGTTAATGTTTTAAAAAAACATTAACAAACAGAAGTTTGTTAATGTTTTTTTGACCACAATATTTTTCAGATATAAAACTTTAAAAAATATGGCTTCTGATTCGGATGAACTTCTGATCAAGTTTGAAACCGTCCGGAACTTTATTACAAGCGAGAAAAAAAAACATACATGGACAGAATTAACGAGGTAAACAGCTGGAAAGAAGTGAAAAAGACTTAAAAAGTAAGAAAAAGAATAAAAAGTAAAAGAAGTTACCGATATTTTCTTAGCTCAACACGCAAATAAAATGCTCTTCAGCGGTGGCATTGCCACCTCAGTGTGAACCGGAACCGGGCTTATCTTTTTGCAGTGTATTAATTTGGCAAAAAATCGCGAAAACTGCGCGCTTTCAACGCATCATAAAAAAAAATTGAGCTAGCCGATTTCGCTCAAATTTTCATAAAAAAAACTCCAAAAAGTATGTTTTAACAGCATACCGAACGGCGTTTTTTATCTTGTACTAATAAAAAAGTTTTTTTTTTTTTTGGAGGACCAGGTTTTTGTCACCGCATCGGCTGTAGTGATGACGTCATAGAAAAAATTTTTTTCTAACCTTTTAAAAATTTGAGCTAGCCTATTTCACTCAAATTTTTATAAAAAACTTGAAAAAGTATGTTTTAACAGGATACCCAGCGGCGTTTCTTATCTTGTACTAATAAAAAAGTTTTGTTTTTTTTTTGGGGGGGGCCAGGTTTATTTCACCGCATCGGCCATAGTGATGACGCCATAGAAAAAAATTTTTCTAACCTTTTCAAAAAATTGCCAAAAGTCTGAACTATGCTCCGATATGTCTCGTACATAGGGATCGACTGGGGTAGGGAAAATGTTGCTTAAATATTGCTGATGTTGCTGACATATTGCTGATGTTGCTGACATATTGCTGATGCCGGGACCGCTGATGTTGCTGACATATTGCTGATGCCGGTACCGGGGTAGGGAAATTTTGATTTGCCGGGGCTGGGGTAGAAAATTTTGCCGGCCGGGGCAGGCTGAAAATTTAGCAGAATTGGTAATTTTGGTCGTTTTTTCAAAAATTCTAATTTTTTACTGTAAATTATTTGTTTTAGGTAATGAATAGTCGCATTTTAAAAATTAAGCACTTGTGTAAGTAGAAAAACTTATGTTTTTAATACACAAGTTTTTTTACAAATACAATACAAGTTTTTTTAAGCAGAACAAAAAAATATTTCAATATTTCAATTCTTTTAAGCCTTAAGTTATTATTACTAGTATACACTACTGTTGTAAAAAGTAATAATTTTAGAATATTTTCAGAAAAAGTAAAAGTAATTTAAAAAAATTAATATAAGTAAAGTAAGAGTAAAAGTAATTTGTGATATTTTAATATAAGTAAAGTAAAAAAAGAAGTAATGGTCGAAATTTTATTTAAGTAAAGTAAAAGTAAGGCCTATTTTTTAAGCAATTGTAAGAGTAAAATCATAATAAAAGTAATTTTAGAACAGAGCGAAACATCAATGTTTGGAGCTCCAGAGCTCTGTTTCAAAGTGTTTTGCTATTTTTATGCAGAAATTTTCATTTTAATAAGTTTTTTAGTCTAATTAAATGGTGTTTAGCGTGTTAGCGGCTTAAAAACCTTTCTTCTAAGACTCATTTTACAACAAGCCCATGGGAAATTTACTTGAAATTATTTAAATTTTACCTAAAATAATTTAAATATTTCTAGGAAAAAATTTGAGTAAGAGTAAAAGTAAGTGAAATTTAACCCTTTGGTATTTATTCCGCTGCAAATCCGCAGAAGGGATTTTACACCACTATGCTGCTCAATGTTTGTATTTATTCCGCTGCAAATCCGCAGAAGGGATTTTACACCACTATGCTGCTCAATGTTTAACTTTCTTAACAATCATCGAGAGCAACAGACTTTAACACACTGCAGCAATGACGCAATATACCTTTTGCAGATTTGCAGAAATTTTTGGGCGAAAAAAATACCCAATGGGTTAAAAGTCAAGCAAAAGTAATAAAAAATTCGTTGCTTTTATTTCTTAAAGTGAAAGTAAATGTACCTTTTTACAACAGTAGTATACACTTCGCATAAGTATTAAATATATATAAGTTTAAAGCAATATTGTACTTAATCTCACCAACCATTCTTATTACTTTCAAAAAAAAAAGCTCTACAAATAGAGCAGGAGTTAAAACAGTTTTATATGCGAAGTATGTTTTGAATGTCACGTGAACTTTTGCAATGAAATTGTTTTTGTAATTTTGCACTACTTTTTGTAATTTCTCAAGATTTATCAAAAACTTATGGCCCAAGAAAATTTCCAATTATACATTAAGTTTTAAATAAAATTGTGCAAGAAGAACGCTGTTTTTGTAATTTTGCACTACTTTTTGTAATTTCTCCAGATTTATCAAAAAATTATGGCCCAAGAAAATTTCCAATTATACATTGATTTCTTACGCAGAGATTTTTCTTGTTGTCCATACCCATTTTTTTTGTGCAGTGCATTTCACGCAAACGTGGGAGAAAGATCCCTTTTGCACTGCAAAACATTAATACTGTGTTAAAAATTGCGTTAAAAATTAATTTAAAAAAAAACAGTGTGCATATGAAATAGAACAAAATAGCGGGTTTTCAGTATTAAAGTCGCACAAATCTGAATATTCAGCAATTTTTTTATTTAAAAATTAGGTTTTCACCATTTTTTGGGTTATATATGCTTACTTTTTATAAAAAAAATAATTATGAAAACCTTAAACTAAACGATTTTGTAAACGTGTCTGAAAAACGAGTTTGGTGTACAAAATATCGCTGCGCGAGAAAATTTTTATGAGTGCACAGAAGGTAGCTTGTGCAAAAAAGTAAGATTTGCATCATTTCTCTTTAAATTTAGTTAAAAAATTTATTGTACAATAGCCGAAAATTCTCTTGGCTTATATATTTTTGATATAAACAATGATATTATAATAACTCTAATATTTATTGTATACGTCTCATGGATAGACTTCTATGTGAAACCCTAATCTTGTAAATAAAATCTACAAAATGGTTTTTGATGCTCAAGAATTCTTCAACTTTTCAGAATAACGACTAATGAAAAAAATAAGGAATCTTATTAAAATAGTTTTAAAAAAATCCTAAAATATAAATAATAAATCACCTCCTATTGAAGCAATTACATTAGCTCTTTATATAAAATTTTATATAATTTATCACTGTCTAAAATTGTAAAAAGTGCTTTAAAATTTGTATTCTTAGGGCTTCTTAGCCCGGTTTGCCCCGGTTGATTTGACAGCTAAATTGCCACAGCCGGGGTAGAAAAAAAGTGCCGGGGCAAGCCAGGGCCCCGGTCGATCCCAACCCGTACATATTCTACTTCACGTTATGGAGATATCACCTTTCAAAGCTCGAGTTTTGTCGCCAGTCTGCATCATTTTTGTATAGACTATAGTAATCTGTTCCTACCCATAGGTCGGCAGCCTCCCGGATTTTGGGGGGGTATACCCGACCCCCATACTTGGCGGGGGGGTGTCCCAATTTTTTTTTTTGGGATATACCTCAAATACCCCATTTTTTGCGCTTTTAGTACTGGAACCTAATATTATGCTCCAGAAGTTCGGCCATTTAAAATGGGGAGTTTCGGAGCCCCATTTATTTTATGCTTGTTTGTTGTTTGTGTGGAAGGTCTAATCTCCCCATTTAAAATGGGAATTGATGTTCATATCATCTCAAACAATATTAGAACTTACTAATAACACGGGCTGTTGCAGCCATACATGAGCGTGGACCGGCTAGCTAGGGGGTGGCTACCCCGGGTAAATAGCCCTTTGAAAGCTAGGAGCGGGGTCCATACCCCTCCCTAGCTTTATAGGGGGGTCGACCTAGGGTAGACCATTTGAAATCCAGAGGGGTCCGATTTCCAAACAAAGCCACATTAAATCATTTATTTAAGTTTTTTAGCACTAATATAGAATTTTATATACTAAACAAGGCTATTTATGTATAAAAAGAGTACAAGAGTACAGTTTTTTACTACAAAACCGTGTTTGTGACAGTAAATTTTGACCTAAATTCATACCCAAAATTTGGCTCGGAGGGGGGGGGAGAAGGTTGATTCAGAATTCCAGAGTGGGGTAGGGTGTCAAAACTTAAAAATTTTGGGAGGAGGGGGGCCTAGATTTTTTTCTAGGAGGTGTCTGAAATTTTGAGGCTCGGGGGGGGGGGTGTAACCCATCCTACCCTCCTATATTCATGTATGGTTGCAGCATGATATGACTAAGGACAACCCTGCTAAATGATTTAAGAAAAGGGTATGTTATGATTATTATAGTAGTAACTACTAAAAATGTTCTAGATTGTCTGTCTGTCTGTCTCGAGCATCTTGATTAAGTGATTGTCTTGAGCATTTTGATTGGGCCATTGTCTTGATCATCTTGATTGATTTTTTCTTTGTTTTTCCACCAAAATTTTATTTGTCAAACCAATCCGATTCTATTGTATTTCAATTGCGCGCACTTTCCTTTGCATCAGTAGTTACAAAAGCCATCATACCCTTTCCTTAACACCCCTCTTTGGTCCACTCGTAAGCTGAACCATTTTTCTACCATTTTTTACATCCTTTAAATAACGGAATACCATACCAGCCATAGCATTTATAATTTGAATTATGTTTCAGAAGTAGAGAGGATAATGTGTGTTACGGAGAAAACGACAAGAACGTTAATCACCGTAATACTAAAGGAGCCGTTGGGACTCTTACAATACATAATATTCCTTGCAACACTGATAGTAAGCCAAATATTTATATTTTTAGTTTTTATATTTTTTGGATAATATAAATAGTTAATAAATTTTATTGTGATAAAAATTACATGCTACATCATTATGTATTCAATACCTAGGGGGTGCGTATTTCCCATTTTAAGCTTAAAATATAGTTTCAAATTTGTTTTCGTTAAATTAAAAAAAAACATAAAACTTTTGTGATTATAACAGCATACGACATTACTTTTTAATTATACATGAAATTTGTACTAAGGGTATAATTAAGGAGCTTAGTGACTTGCTTCAAAGCTTCGAAAAAGCATCTTTCATAATACGATTCAATCGCAAATCATATTAATGGCACCGTTACAAATAAATTAGAAAATGAATATTATATAATAAATATTGTTAAACTCAAGTCTTCATTTCTTATTTACACTGGTTACAGTAATTGTTTTATCCAATCACAGGATTAACAAGATGAAAAATTGTCGGAAGCATTTCGTGAAGCTGTCCAAAGACTTCAGAAGATATTTCTGGCGGCAACATAAATTGAACCTTAAATAACAATCATCTCAGTAAAACTAAGATAAAGTTACCAATAAAATCGAAGTAACACGAGAAATATTTTCCTTCTAATAAAATTTTTTTTAAAGATTTTAGATTATTAGTAAGTTGGGCATAATGTTACAATTAAAAAAACGACAAAAAAATACTAACATTTCGGGTTGGAATTTTAATAAATTTTTATATATCCCGCTCCAAAGTACAGACATTTCAGCCAAAAACGATTATTTTCTAAAAGATAAAAAGCTTTAAACGTTTTTGAATGACAACATATTTTTATATCATTAACGAAATTAAGATAGAGATTATTGATGTTTGAACTTGATTCCTAATTCCTAGAAGAAGTAAAGCTCAATTATAAAAAAAAGTTGTTTTCTATTATGACTAGTGATAAAATTTCAATTCAACAAAAAACAAAATTTCTTGACGTGCGATATTCGGTGTTTTTAGATATTTAGTTTTAAAGCATAATGAGTTTGGTATCAGAAAAGTTGGGAGCTTAATTCCACTTCCGTTAAATTCTGAGAAAGATGATGGGTTTAATACCCTCTTCCCTCCACAAAGTGAAGCGTGGAGAAAGGGGTGTTTTAACTAAGTTACAGTTTTAAACCACGAATCACTATTATTAGGGCAAAATGGAGTACTCTTATTTTCATAAAAACTAAAATTTAAGAGCCAATATCATAAGCAAAATCCATCGGATTTTTTTTGAAAAAAATTATGTTTTAGGAATAGAAACTAACTAGCGAACACAGCATGATTTTTTATCATATTAATAAATACAAAATAAATTATTATTCTTTTCTTACAGTGTAACTCTGTTGAAGACTTGTGTTTGAATTTACACTGGATGTACCACCTATTGCTGGTCCTTCCATTAAGAATCCTTTTACACATTTAAAAACTAATTCAGCACGTTTTAAACACCACTGTACTGTTAACTCCTGAAAATTTAATTAAAAAATTATAATTACAGTATTTAAACACAATAATATTACTCGACATGAATAAAAAATTTTATCTGCAAGATTAAACTAATTCACAATATAGGATATTAAATTCACTTAGTTTTAAATTTATAATTGCGCGATTTACGTTTATACATTTAAATTTATTGGTGTTTTTTTTTCATTTCATTTTCTTTTTTTTTTCGGAGTGCTGGAATAATTCTAACAGTTATAATTTTTAACCACGAACTTTTTTTGAAACAGTAGAAAATATTTTGAACAAACCTCATTCATTTTGTCGATAAGAAGAAGAGGCAAGCTGACGTTTGTAACTCCAAACTTGCTACATAAACGAATAATATTCCGCAGTCCATTAATGCATGGATGTCTAAAAACAAACCAATTAAATTATAAAAATAGCCTTTCGGACTTTAAGTGGACTTGTAGGGAGTTACCATAACTTTGGCTTTATATTTTTTATGTACAACATTATGTATTTTAACAGAACTAACCCTAGAATTCTAAAACAAAAATATAAAAACAAAAACAAAACTGATATAAACAGAAATATAATAACCATGCACTGGAAGATTTTGAATTGAAAACTAGTTTAGACTAAAAAATTGATTTTAAGAATTTTAATTTTTTTTCCATAATAAAACGTTTTAATAAGTTTTGAAAAGGATGGTCGAAAAACCTTTTGTTGCGTTTAAATAAACTTATTCAATTGTATTTGACAAAAAATTTATCGTAAAATTAACCAAAAAGTTATTTTTGCTTTCGTTGGACGAAAACAGGAGGTACATTTAAACCTTGACCATACGAAAATGCGACAAAAACAAAAAAATGACCAAATTTAAGCTTTAAAATGTTCACCTATACCAATCCAAAAGAGGGATCTGGATAATCTAGACAAATAAGCAAACGGTATGGAAAACGGTATGTTTTTACCCGTTCCCGTGATGGCCTTTTCCTCCGTTGCAACCGTGAAACCTTCGTACGATAAGGATGAAACCATCGTCTCACGGTGGTGGTATTTTCGTATAAACAATGTCGTACGTAAACCTTACCGCGGTAAACTCAACATTATGACCTAAATCGTATTTAAGTCATACTAATACATAATTTTTGAACGTGATTAGTGCCCACCGAGCGAGCGAATTGAATTTGTTAAACATATACGGTAGCAATATGGAAATTTTTGCAACATGAATATCTTACGTAATACATTGTATCCGTGAGAAAAATCTGCATATTGCTACTGTACAGCTTTGCTCGCTCATTAGGCACTAATTGCGCAAAAAATCATGTATGACTTACGTACGACGTAGCACGTAGGTCATAGTATTTCACGGTTGTAACCGAGAAAAAGGCAATCACGGAAACGGGTGAACGGGGAAAGTATGAAGTACCTGCTGTTGATTTCTTTGGTTTTGAGCGCTTCGTCAGCGACCAAGTGAAAGACTACATGGACCTCAGCCAAGTTGGAATGTCTTGTCATATAAACGTCGCCCGTGCTCAGATACTCCGACACAGAACCCATATCACTGGCAGAGGCTCCGGCCGAATCTAATATTTAAACCCAATAAATTTTGAAAAATACCAAAATACAATTTTAAAATAAAATTATATTTACTTAAATAAAACGAAAGCCCGCATTCTTAAAAATTTGATATTACAAGTTAACGTAGATAAAGTTTTTAAATTTGACAGATAAAGGTTTTAAAGTGTCACAGTATGCGCAAAAATTTATTAATTTATTCCTTAATTTATTTAATTCATTTTATCAATATTGGACAAATAATCCATCCAACAGCCAATCAATCAGCAATCAGCACGCTTGTTTGTAAAATAAATTTGGGCGATATTTTCACGTAATGCTTCATGAAACATAAGAGAAATCTTAAACAATGTGACCCAATCATGATAATTGTAAAAAATCGTCCTTATCAACCAACGCACTAACGGAGTAAAATTAACGTGTATATACTTACTATTAGAGTCACTTCCGGTAAGGGAGGCGCTGCTTCCGCTCTCGTGGATTTTCCGCTCCTCCTCTCTGCGCCACTGATTGGCCCGGAGAACTTCTTCCGATATTTTCTGGAGTTGAGAGTCCAGCGGCGTAAAGTGGAGCTCACTCGATTGCTCACACGCTTTAAAAAATTCTAAATACATAAAAAATATATTAATATTATAGGAAACGGAAGAGGAATAGCCAATAAAAGCGAGGCTATATGTGCAAACTTCTAAGCATTTAGCTAAAACAAGAATGCGGAATACAACGGGGAAGGGAGGGGAGATTAAAAATATGACAATCGGAAATAACTTAATTCCGCTTTAGCAAACAACATGTTTATATAACACGTCAAAATGACATAAAAATACATACATTAACAACGTAATAATGAATAATCAGCCTTGTGCACTGCCCCCCCCCCCCTCCGGGGTTTTATTGGGGGTGCAATAAAACCGGGGGCAAGCAGTGGAGAAAGAAAAAAAAAGAAAAAAAGGAGAAAAAAGAAAAAAAAGGAGAAAAAAGAAAAAAAGGAGAAAAAAGAAAGGAAAAGGGAAAAGAGGGACAGAAAAAGCAAAAATAAGATAAAAATAGGTCTAAAATGGCTTAAAATCCATTGAAATAGGCTAAAAACTGCAAAAAATTAACGATGATGGCGTCATCATAGGTCAAAAATGGCGTCGTAATTTTAGGATACTTTTTCATTTTTTGGCAAGGAGGGGGGCAATAAAACGAGGGGAGGCAAATCCTCCAATAAAGCGGGATGCATTTCCAGACCGTGCACAGGTCTGTAATAATTATAACTTTTATTTTTTAAAAAATAGGCCGCATGAATTTTTTAATTTATTTTTTATGTGTTTTGAAGGGGATTTTATAAAACAAAGAAGAGGGATTCCTCGACCGAAAAAAGGTCTAAAATTATTTATAGTAAAGTCACTCGGCACTTTCTAAAATTTTTGGGTTAGAAATAACAAGGGGAAATTAAAAAATATATCTAAAATTTGGAAGCGGAGGTACTATTAGCTACTGCCCGAACCAAAGGCTTGTGTAAAATAACTCAGTTACCCCACTATAAAAAAAATCAAAAGCATTTTTAATAAAATCAAGATGTTTATAAATGTTAAATAAATCGCTTATTGCTAATTGACCTACCTGTATGAAAGTTTAAGTGGTAAGAAGACTTATTGTTGACTAATAAAACAACGCTACTTAACTGGTTTCCATATAAATTGATAGCCATCTGTAATCGTCTAAAACGTATTAACAATGCAAAATAATAACAAATTACTTATTAATATTCGACTGATTAACCCGTTCCCGTGAAATCCTTTTCCCCCGCTACAACCGTGAAACCTTCGTACAACAAAGGTTAAACCTTCATATCACGGTGGTCGTATTTTCGTATGACAAATGTCGTACGTAAAGCTTACCGCGGTAAGCTCTTTGCATGATCTAGGTTTTACTTCCGTCATACATAATTTTTTGTGCGTGAATAGTGCCCAGTGAGCGAGCAAATTAAAATGGTTAAGGCTGAACGGTAGCAATATGAAAATTTTTAAAACATGAAATATCCTACGTAATACACTGTATACGTGACGAAAATTTGCATATTGCCACCGTACCGCTTTAACCATTTCAATTTGTTCGCTCATTGGGCACCACTCAAGCAAAAAATTAGGTATGACGGAAGTATGACATAGGTCAAGGTCGCACGAACGTTTTACGGTTGTAACAAAGGAAAAGGCAATCACGGAAACGGGTTAGCAGATAGTTAGGTTTTTTGCGCCAAAACTATAGCGCTTTCACAAATGGGGTAAGGTTGGGGAAACATAAAAATATTTCAAACCTTTTGTTTTTTGTCCTGTCGTTAACGTGTCAATTTTTATTAAAATGTATTTAAAAAGTGGTCTGATTTGACGTTCGGTTCCTTTTTATATATCACTAGATAAATTATTGCATATTTTAAAAATTTCGTTTTTGTACAACAGCACTCCAAAAACTGACCTGGAATCGTCAAGGACGGAAGGAACGCCACTTATTCGCTTTCTACACAGTCTCATCGGGTCTATTGCCGACAAACGGAGATTATGCATGGTTTTCAGTTGAGCTCCTGAAATTTATTTATAAATTTTAGGCACGTAAACATAAAAAAATTAAAAGAAACCCTTTTAATGTAATTATTACAAACGATTGAGAAAGGAGAAGGTTGATGTGACCTCTACCCCTCTATCAGGGCCCACCTTCCCTAAATTTTGACCCCTTAATCCATTCTTGGATTTTCAAACTGACCCCCCTCCTTATAATTTTTTGCTATTTATCCCCAATTTTTTACCAAAAATTCTAATTTTAACAAAATTAAACTTTTGTTGCAGTTTTTATAACCAAGAAGCATATTTTAACCAATAAATAATGTAGTATATTACCATTAAAAACGATTCAAAATGTAAAGGTGTTTTACTTTAACATCGATTCATCCTTTTTTCTTGATCCCCTCTAGAATTCAAAGAAGTCAACCATTCTGGGATACACCACCCTCAAACAGCGCCTTGGAAAAAAGAAGGGAGGAGAGGGGGTACAGATTGTTTACTAGACCCCCTCCTACATTTAAAAGTAATAGCAAATCTCGAAGTAGTAATTAATACTGCAAATATTCGACTACCTAAGTAAATGGTAAAGCTTTCTTCCATTGCTCCTGAAATACTTCCTCCTGGGTCCACCACGGATCTTCCACGATCATCTCTTAAAGCATATGCACTAAATAAAAAATAGCTTTTAACATACAAAACCTATGATTTTATTCGATGTCTTTAAAATATTTTTATAATACTGATTTATTAGAAATTTAATAACAATAGAAAATCATTTTGTTCCTGGGAAGATAATAATAACTAACTTTTTTTCCCGTGAATTTTCGGGTGCAGATTCCACTTCCTTAACATTTTCATTCTCAGACAGTTTTAAGACAAAGCTTTTGTAATTTCTCTTTTGTGCGTCCATCAACGACGACAACTGACTGGCGTAATTGGCCTCTACCAACTATAAAATTAATTAAATACAAGGACTAAAATATTAAAATAATTAATGCTTAAAAAAATATTTTACTGTGTGTTGTTATTTGTGTTGCTTATAAAATTATATTGTTTCATCAAAGAAGACACTTCATTACTATAATTGAACGGAATAAGGTGAGGGTAGCGTAGGGGGCACGTAAAAGGGGGGGGGGGTGAATACTTCCCTTACGCTCAAGATGTCAATGAAGAAATGTAGTATTTAAATGGTACTTTAAACTATTCAAACAATATTTCTTAAGTATTATCTTTAAGCAGTACCTTTTTTATTTGAATTATTTTAAGAAATTTTTCTTGTTGTTGGTAACACCAAAAATTTAACTCGAGACAGCTTCACTTCTCACCATAGGTGGGCAGCCTTTCGGATTTTGGGGGAGGGGGTATAAAGGGGGGTCAAATTTTAGGGGGATGTCTGGCAAGACCCAAATTTTGAGGGGGGGTGTACCCAATATTTTCGCGCTGCCTTAAAATGGGCTTATAACGCGTAAAAAACGTTAAATAAGCTTATAAATGCTTTAAAACTGTGTACAATTAAAATAAGACCTTATTGCAACTTATAAATTTTATTTTTTAATTCTTTTAATAATAATGTGTTTATATATTCTTATAATTAGATTAGAAATCATAGTTTTTTTAATAATTACGTAATAATAGAATAGTAATATTATTGTCTTGATTATAAAGTCAAGTATCACAAACTTTTTAATCCATAATCTTATATTTAATTAAAGATTATATACATACATGGGCCAGTGGCGTGCCCAGGATTTCATTTCGGTTGGGGTGGTCTGGGGGGAGTATATACTAACCCTGAGGAGGGGTCTGGGGGGCGGCAGCCCTCAGAAATGGGGGGTATGGGGGGCGTGGAACCCCCAAGCGGGGTCAAGGGGCAGAACCCCTTGTCAGGGGGGTCCGGGGGGCAGAATGCACCCGGGGGAGAAAATTTTTAATTTAAGGCGGTAAAATACACTAGAAATTTTAATTCCAGATGATAAATAATTCAAAATTTAAGATTTTTTTATCCCTATACATTTAAAACATGCGTTTAAAACGTAAATAAAAGGTTAATAGTGTTTATAGTAGTTTTATTTAACATGTATGCCTTAACTATTGAGCGGAAAAATCGATTTGAAATCGAAAAACTAAGATAAATTGTCAATTTAAACTACCCGCGAAGCGGGGAAAATTTGGGTTTTTTTTAATTTTAATATGCTTTTGGAAGGCATCAGGAAAGTTTCTGTATTAATATTTAAGAAAATAATTTTTTTTCCCAAAATTCAAAAAACGTAAGGTAAAAAACCCCCTTACAAAAAAATTCGGCTACGCCAGATTTCGGGGGGGGGCGGCCGCCCCCCCCCTGGGCACGCCACTGACATGGGCGTAGCCAGAGGGGTCTAGACTTCTTTTTTAGGTCGGCAAAGGGAAAAATTTGGAGTTAGACCCCCCTTTTGGCTCGCCAAAGATAAAAAGTTGGGGGGTCTAGAACGACCATTTTTTAAAAATTTTCTCGCGCTTCGCTCAGTGTCCCATTTATTATATAGTCTCCACTTGCAAATTTGTATTACTTTGTTTTGTAATCTTGGTATGACCACGCTGGACCCACCCCATTCTTTATTTTTTAATTGGTCTCCACTTCCAAATATGTGTTACTTTGTTTTTTAATCTTGATATGACCACGCTGGACCCCCCTTTAGATTTGTTATAGTGGTATTAAAAATTTAAAGGTTGGAAGTAATTTTAAAAACATTTTCTGGTACTTTGCATTGCTTAGCTGTAATTCAATGTACTCATTTTTCAGCTGTAATGTTTTAGAAATCGAAAATTGTTTGTAAAAAAATTGTTTCTTTGTTTTATAGAGTTATTTTTATGGAATAATAGGAAAATAATGAAGCATAATGACATAAACAAGGTAATAAACACTCCGCGCAAAGCGCGGAAAATTTTTTTTAGTCCTTTTATAACGCTTAAAAATTTTTCTCTGGGAGGCGAATTCGGGGGGGGGTGTCCCCGGGTGTCAGCAAAATCCGAAATTTAGGGGTATAACCCCCCTGCCCACCTATGCTTCTCACTAATTTTCGAGCATTTTTTTCTCACTTTTTAAGTTTTTTTTTGAAATTTCTTATGTAGAAAATTAAGAAGTTGCATTATCATTAAATGCAAAACAAAAAACTGACAATGTCCAAAACATTGCTGCACGCGTGAACTAATAGAACAAAACAGGTTGTTACTAATTAAAGTCGCATTATGTGCTTGTTTTCTTGGAAAACTTTATTTACAAATTTAGCCTACGGTCGGACATTATCTTGGGTTATATTTTCTGGGAATAATGAAAATTTTAATATTTTAATTTTTAAAATAATAATTTTGTAACGTTATTAAAAAATGACAATATAACACAAGACTTACATAACACTTTTTGATTTGATTTCTAAAAATTCTACAGCAAATTTTAGGTCCTTTATAATATAAAGTTAAAATTTGATTACAAAATATAAAGTTAAAAACAACCAATAAAATGTGTTTTTGTAATTTATTGAACAAAAAAATTAATTGGAAGAGATACGTTGTGTCAAGAAATCTCTTTAAAGAGTTGGGACTTCAGTTTCGACTTCCGATACGGCTCAATATTGTTTATATTATGGCTCCTCGAAGAGTTTGATTTTTGTATTTTGCTTTTAATAATTGTAAAAAACAATTGACTAAAATTTTTATTGTATTCATTTGCCCAGCGCATTATTTTTATTAAGTGATCGCCTAAATATAAAATGATTGGGGTTAAAATGCATTATATAACAATTTAGATTTGACTTTGGATTTGATTTTAATGCCATACTGCTCTTTTAATTAAATTTAAACTAAACCTACAGAGATTTTTTCAAAATGCTGAGATGCACTTGTTCGGCTACAAAGGTCATCTGAAGATTCTAATTTTTTTACAGCCTTCTCAACCACAACAGAATGTCTAAAGCAAAAATATTACACATTTTAGTAAATTAAATAAATTAAATCTGAAAAAAAGCTACCTCTAATTTGAAAAAGAGTTGATTACCTACCTGGAGTAAATCATTACGTTGATAATTAAAAGGGTTTAAGCAGAGTGGACGCCATTCCCTAGTTTTTATAGTCGGGGATTTATATTTAAAGACTCTTCGTTCAATATCAGTAACAATGCTAGCAACCTTCACGTCAAAGTGTTCACTGCACGCAGCGTTCTGTTCGCCACAGCCTTTCGTGAAGGATATAATTTAAGTCGCCTAAACTGATTTTACCCATATAACGTCCCAAGTCAAAGTCAAACGACCTAAGTTCTGACTAAGGTCCCTATGTATATTAAAATGTATTTTTAATGATTATACACACGTTTTGTTCCAGGCCTGTGCACTTCCACCCGGGGGTTTTATAGGGGGGCCAATCACAAAATAGGGGCACAAGGGGGGGCAATTTTTTTAAACAGGGGAACAATAAAAGGGGGGACAAGCAGGCAAAAAAGAGAAAAAAACAGAAAAGGGACAAAAGAAGAAAAAAAGGGAAAAAAGGAGAAAATAAAAAGAGGTAAAAAGGGATAAAAGGCAACATTTAAGTAAAAATAGGTCTAAAATGGCTTAACATGCGTTAAGGCTTAAAAAATTTTCGTGCTGATGGCGTCATAATAAGTCAAAAATGGCGCCATAATTTTATTTTTGGGCGGGGGAGCAATAAAACGGAAGGGGGCACAGCTACTAATATCCGGGGGGGGGGGCAAATTTAGACCATGCACATTTCTGTTTTATTCTGTAAATTTAAGGTCTCTCCGGACAGTTTTCTCAAGTATGGAAAATCGCGATTTTCGGCATACGAGATCTCGTTAAATACAGAAATATTTCCATAAAAATTAATATGAGTGTTAAAAAGGCAAAAATACCACGATTATAAAGTGCGCATTTATTAAATTATTGGCATTAGCATGGACGTAGCCAGGATTTCTGAAAAATGGGTCCAACCCTGAACAAAATTTCCGAAAGGGGGGGGGGGGGGTCAAGGCATAAGTTTTTGGTCGGGCCCGCTAGGGGGGTTCACCCCCGGGTGGAAGGCCAAAATTTTTTAGGGGGGTCCAAGGGGGTCCGGACCCCCCTGGATTTTTAGGGGGGTCGACCCCGGGTGCGAGATTTCAAATTTAGGGGGGTCAGGGGGTCTAATTTTTTAACAAAATTTTTTTAACTCAATAATTTAAGTGTTTTTAGATCTAATATTGAATTTTATGTACTAAAACCGCCTATTTAGACCTAAAGGGTGTATTTAAACACTGTTTTTAACTAAAAAACCGTGTTTTTGACAGTAAATAAAAAAATACACTTCCAAAATGGTAGGGAGGGGGGAGGGGGTCAGCCTCGCTAGGGGGGGGTCAGGCCGGACCGCTCTCGAGCTTTGGGGGAGGGAGGACCCCCTGGATTTTTTCTAGGGGGGGTCCAAAATTTTTGCGCTAGAGGGGTGGACCCCTCTGTCCCCCCACCCCAAAAAAACACCTATGGGTCCAGGTGGGTCCAAATCCTAAACGTTATAAAAGGGCGAAAAAAAATTTTCGCGTTTCGCGCGGAGTGTTTATTACCTTGTTTATGTCACATACTTAATTGTTTTCCTATTATTCAATAAAAATAAGTCTATAAAACCAAGAAAAAAATTTTACAAACAATTTTATACCTTAAAATTTTCGAATTTGAAACCCTAACAACTGAAAAAAGAAAACATTGAAGTACAACTGAGCAATGCAAAGTGCGAGAAAATGTTTTTAAAATTACTTCTCCTAACCTTTAAATTTTTAATCCCACTATGTAACATTCTAAAAAGGGGGTCTATCGTGGGCGTATCAAGATTACAAAACAGAGTAACACAAATTTGGAAGTGAAGACCAATTAAAACATTCAGAATGGGGTGGATCCAGCGTGGTCATACCAAGATTACAAAACAAACTTACACAAATTTGGAAATGGAGACTATATAATAAATCGAGCGCTAAACGGAGCGAAGCGCGAGAAAAATTTAAAAAAATGACCTTTCTAGACCCCCAAATTTTTATCCTTGGCGACCAAAAAGAGGGATCTTACCCAACTTTTTCCCTTAGCTACCCATGGGCAGTAGTTGAAATAATTGATATTAAAAATCAGACTGCAACGAAATTTTTTTAAAACCCTTACAAAAATATGCACTACTCATTATTTATTAGGAAAAATACTTCTAATAAAAAGGAATTGTTACCTTTTTTCACGTACGTAACAATTTATGGAAATATTTTTGTATTTATGGTTTAATATACAATTTTCCGTAAAAAATGGGGTTTAATTTTTTCAAAATTGCGGTGAGACTTCGATTTAATTTAATTCGGTAAAATTTAAAGCTCCAGTTAGTATATTTATATTGAAATTAATAATTTTTGGAAGGCCATAATATCTTTTGTATTTTTTAACGCATAAATAGTTCTGACGTGCGTTTTATTGATTTATTTGAGAGGGTTTGTTTATAAACCGCTTTTAGAGCTCATCAACCCATGGTTGCAGTGGCATAGTCGGTTTGCGCGTCGTCGAATTTTTGAAAGGTCCTGAGATCGATTCCCACATAAAACATATTTGGCTATAATTTTTGTTTGATTTTAATAATTTTTTTTTAATTTTTTATAATTTTTAAAATTTATTTCACATAAGAATTTGTTGCCTGCTTTTCGCCAATTAGTCAAATTTTCGTCGTTTGAATATCTTAAAATATTATAATACTCTATAAGTATAATAATTCAAAAATAAATTGTGTGTAAATAAAAATGGGTAATTTTTGCTTTTTATTGCAATTGGTTTACTATTGAACGCTCTGCAATAAAAACTGTCCGGAGACCTTGAACTCTTAAATCGAAATATACTTTTAAAAAAGATTGGTTAGCGACTAATTCATAAAGTAAAACGCATAAAAGCAAAAAAGGGTAATTTTACTCTTTTTTGAGTCGCTCTACCTCCCAATTTCGCTCGCGTATGAGTTCTTGGACATCTGCGGCCAATTTCTGCTCCAGGTCCAGCAACTGACGTACAACTCCTGGCTGGGACGAGTGAAGAAGGCTCTGGTAGATGTCTGAGAAAGTGTCGTCACTCTGTCGCGCCTGTCCCACCCCGTATGTTTTGTGATCCTTAAACTAATACTGTTAGAGTAAATTTTACGTACCATATTACCCAACCCCACACCTAATGTCGTTAAGTGACACGTGGCTATCTTTTGGATTTCGTTATATTATATATTTGAAAAAGTACAAAAAATTTCTAGACCATTACTTAAAACAAGATTTTAACTTAATTTTAGGAGAGTTAATAGTTTGCTGATGTGAGAAAGTAAAAGCCCTACTTCTAACAAAATCTACCTCAGTCACAAGGGAATGGAACACTTTTTGTCACTGTGAAACTCTTACGCTTATATTTAAAAAATATAAAAAAATTTTGAGGATTTTTTTTATTAATTATACAAAAAAATTAATTTTCATATACAAAAGTTTTGCTTTCTGTAGGCCGTAATTATGTGACAAGGACGAAATAATTTTTATAAACAATCATTCTCCTGCCTGAAACTATAAAATAAAAAAATTAAAAAAAATGTCAGAGCTGTACACTATTCGGCGATGCCCCTGTTGTAATGACTTATCTACTCTAAAATGAAAAAAATATATTTAACAACATTCGCAATTTTTGACTTAGTTTCGGGAAATTGTTGCAGTTTTTAACTTATATTTTGTTAATTAGCTATTTTTGACCGATTTTTACAATCAAGTTTTTAACCTTTTTTGCATTGTTGTTACATTTTCGCCTGTTTTGCGCATCCTTCATAGTTCATACATTGCATCCACCGTGCCCATGCCCCACAACCCTCTTACTAGTACCTACCAGGAGGGAATAGCACAGGTACGAACTTTTGTATAAAAAATTACTATTTATTACAAAATATTTGGTTTTCAATATAATTATAATTGTGTTGCACCTTTGAAAAACTGGCAACCCACTCATCAACAAGATACTCAAGATTTTTTTCCGACTGGGACTTCAAAGATTCCAATGCTTCAAAGGCTTTATCATCATAATGTTCAAGATATTTCTGTTCAGTCCACGACTTAAAACGCTCTTCGAAATCTTAAATTCAATAACACTTAATTTTTGACAAATTAATTTTGATAAAGAGAAAATTTGTTGCTGTCGTCCTTCTGAGCACTAAAGTATAATGCAAAGTTTTAAGACACAAACGAAAATGAAAACCCCACTACTAATTCTGAGTGACTAATTTTCTTAACAAAAGGTCAGACCTGTGCACGGTCTGAAAATGCCCCCTCGTTTTATTGGAGGATTTGCCCCCCCCTGTTTTATTGCCCCCCCCGCCAAAAAATGAAAAAGTACCCTAAAAATATGACGCCATTTTTGACCTATGATGAAGCCATCATCGCGAATTTTTTGCAGTTTTTAGCCTATTTCAATGTATTTTAAGCCATTTTAGACCTATTTTTACCTTATTTCCGCTTTTTTTGTCCCTTTTCGGGCGGGCCGGGCCGGGGGGGGGGGGGGGGGGGGGGGGGGGGGGGGGGGCCGGGGGCGGCCGGGCCGCTCTCTCCTTTTCCCTTCTTTTTCTTTTCTTTTTTTCTCCTTTTTTCTCTTTTTCTTTCCCCCCTTGCGCTTGCCCCCTCCCCGTTTTATTGCCCCCTCCCTATGTTTCAAAAAATTTGCCCCCCCCCCGTGCCCCCCCCCCGTTTTGGAGGGCATTGCCCCCCCCCGTTTTAACCCCGGGGGGGGGGGGGGGCAGTGCACAGGTCTGAAAGGTAAAACATAACTTGTGACACATTTTAATTATCATAAGCATTGCATACATGAGCATGGACCGGCAAGCTCGGGGGGGGGGTTGCCTACCATAGGTGGGCAGAGGGTTATACTTATACTCCCCCCAAAAAAAAATTCCGATTATAGCCGACACCCCCCTCCCTAAAATTTAGGGGTACCCCGGACACCTCCCTAAAATTTGGGGGTCCCAGTACTAAAAACGCTAAAAATGCGGTATTTGAGGTATACCACAAAAAAATTTTCCGGGACACCCCCCAATTTGAGGGGTCGGGTATACCACCCCCGAAATCCGGGAGGCTGCCCACCTATGGTCATAGGTGAGCACGGTCGGGGAAGCTAGGGGGGGTGGTTCGTGGTTACCCGGGGTAAATCGAATTTTGAATTCTAGGAGGGGGGTCCCAGGGGGTCTGGACCCCCCTAGTTTTATAGGGGGGGTCGACCCGGGGTGCGAAATTTTGAAATCTAGAGGGGGGTCAGGTGGGGTCCGGTGTCCAAAGCAAAACAGTTTTAAACCATAATAACTTTAATAATTGTTCTTTTTATAGGATAATACTACATTTTATTGAATAAAAAGCCATATTCATGTATAAAAAGGGTGTAAAAGCATGAATATGTGATGAAAATTCACGTTTTTGGAAGAAAATTTAGTATAAAAAAGGTACCTAAAATTTTCCCGAGGGGGGAGGGGGGGGGGTCAGATTTCAAAATCTAGAGGGGGGTCAGGGGTAAAAAATTCGGAAATTCGGGGGGGGGCACCTAGATTTTCGTCTAGGGGGGGGGGCCCCAAAATTTCGAGGCCAGGGGGGGTGGAGGGGCCCCCCCGCCCCCCCCCCCCTTTCTCACCTATGCCTATGGTGCCTACCATAGGTGGGCAGCATAGGTGTTTTTGGGGGTAGGGGACAGAGGGGTGCAGGGTGCAGCCCCCCTAGAGCCAAAATTTTGGACCCCCCCTAGAAAAAATTCAGGGCCCCCATTCCCCCCCAAAGCTCGAAAGCGGTCCGTAATGACACCCCCTAGCGAGGCTGACCTCCCCCCCCCTCTCCCCTCCCGACTAATTTGGAAGTATATTTTTTTATTTACTGTCAAAAACACGGGTTTTTAGTTAAAAACAGTGTTTAAATACACTTTTTAGGCCTAAATAGGCTGTTTTAAAACATAAAATTCAATATTAGACCTAAAAACACTTAAATTATTGAGTTAAAAAAATTTTGCTAAAAAATTGGACCCCCTTGACCATACATGGGCACGGGGGGGTTAACCCCCCCCCCCAAATTCTGAGAAGTGGGGTTTAACCCCCCCCCACTCAGAAGTGGGGGGGGGGAGAAAAAGTTAACCCCCCCCCCAATCTTGGAAAAATGAAGAAAAAAATGTCTTTAAAATGACTTCTAACTGCCTCCAAACTTAAGTTTTGAGGTCAAAATGAATGTTTTAAGCAATAAAAAGCTCAAAAATGCAATAAAAAGGGCTTTTTGACCTAAAATTAGTGTTTTTAACCTATTTTTCCTTCAAAATCGAAAAACGATATGGGTAAAATGCACTCCAGAAAAAAAACGATATGATTATTTTGCGTTTCTCGGATTTTAACCCCCCCCCTAATTTGGGGTTTAACAACCCACTCCGGACCAACTTGCCCATGTATGCCCCTGACCCCCCTAAATTTGAAATCTCGCACTCGGGGTCGACCCTCCCTAAAAAGCCAGGGCGGTCCGGACCCCCTGGACCCCCCTAAAAAACTTTGGCTGTCCACCCGGAAGTGGACCCCCCCTAGCGGACCTGACCAAAAACACCTATGGTGGGCAGGGGGGATTGGGGGGGTTTATACCCCTCCTAAAATTTCGGATTTTGCTGACACCCAGACCTGTGCACTGCCCCCAAGGGGTTTCATCGTGGGGGGGCAATTCCAAAACGGGGGGGGGCAACTTTTATGAAAGGGAAGGGGCAATAAAACGGGGAGGCAAGCAGGGGGGAAAGAAAAAAAACACAAAAAAAGAGAAAAAAGAAGGAAAAGGGGAAACAAGAGACAAAAAAGCGAAAATAAGGTAAAAACAGGTCTAAAATGGCTTAAAATACATTGAAATAGGCTAAAAACTGCAAAAAAATTGCAATGATGGCGTCATCATACGTCAAAAATGGCGTCATAATTTAAGGGTACTTTTTTCATTTTTTGGCGGGGGGGAGGGCAATAAAACGGGGGATTTCCAGACCGTGCACAGGTCTGGACACCCCCCCCCTAAATTTGGGGTACCCGGGGACACGCCCCCTAAATTCGCTTCCCGGAGAAAATTTTTTTAAATCTTCCTATACGGGTTTAAAAATGAAATTGTTACGGCTTATATGTCATAAAATGAAAAAAATGACATTTAAAATTATTTTTTTTAATTTAATTTCATTTAATAAACTTTATGTACTAATTACTAATTTACTTTATTACATTATGTATATAATCTTTATATACCATATATATATATATATAATCTTTATATAATCTTTAAATATATATATAATCTTTCTATATATATATATATATATATATATAATATATATATATATATATATATATATATATATATATATATATTTATATATATATATACCTTTTATATATATATATATATATATATATATATATATATATATATATATATATATATATATATATATATATATATAGAAAGATTATATACATATATAAAGATTATATACATATATATATATATATATGGTATATAATCTTTATATATGTATATAATCTTTCTACATATCAGCATATATATATATATATATATATATATATATATATATATATATATATATATATATATATATATATATATATATATATATATATATATATATATATAATATATATATATAATATATATATATTTATGTATACATGGGTGTAGCCAAGATTTCGGAGAGAGGGGGGTCCAACCCTGAACAAAATTTCCGAAAGGGGTGGGTCCAGGGGGTCCGAACCTCAAACGTTACAAAAGGGCTAAAAAAATTTTTTCGCGTTTCGCGGTGAGTGTTTATTACCTTGTTTATGTCATATTCTTCATTATTTTCGTATTATTCAATAAAAATAAGTCTATAAAACAAAGAAAATTTTTTTAACAAACAATTTGATACCTTAAAATTTTCGATTTCCAAAACATTACAACTGTAAAAT
The DNA here is from genome assembly GCA_030248175.1 of Microlaimidae sp. YZB2_3. Taxonomy (NCBI): domain Eukaryota; kingdom Metazoa; phylum Nematoda; class Chromadorea; order Desmodorida; family Microlaimidae; species Microlaimidae sp. YZB2_3. Next base: position 19,605 of record JASAMX010020959.1, on the reverse strand, counting down.
GAGTACATTGAATTACAGCTGAGCAATACAAAGTGCTAAAAAACGTTTTTAAAATTACTTCTAACTTTTAAATTTTTAATACCACTATATAACAATCTAAAGGTGGGTCCAGCGTGGTCGTATCAAGATAAAGTAAAAAACAAAGTAACACAAATTTGGAAGTGGAGACCAATTAAAACATTAAGAATGGGGTGGGTCTAGCGTGGTCATACCAGGATTACAGAACAAAGTAATACAAATTTGCAAGTGGAGACTATAGAATTAATAACGCGCTGAGCGAAACGCGAGAAAATTTTTTAAAAATGGTCGTTTTAGACCCCCCAAAATTTTATCCTTGGCGACCCAAAGGGGGGTCTGTCTAACCCCAAATTTTCCCTTTTGGAGACCCAAAAGGGGGGTCTAGTCCATACATGGGCAAGTTGGTCCGGAGAGGATGGTTTATCCTCCAAATTAGGGGGGTTAAAATCCGAGAAACGCAGAATACCCATATCGTTTTTTTCCGGAGTGCATTTTACCCATATAGTTTTTCGATTTTGAAGAAAAAATAGGTAAACGCTAATTTTAGGTCAAAAAACCTTTTTTATAGCATTTTTGAGCTTTCCGTTGCTTAAAACATTCATTTTGACCTCTATACTTTAGTTTGAGGCAGTTAGAAGTCATTTTAAAGACTTTTTTTTCTTCATTTTTCCAAAATTGGGGCGGTTAACCTTTTCTCCTCCCCCCCTTCCTCCCACTTCTGAGTGGGGGGGTTAAACCCTCCTTCTCAGAATTTGGGGGGATGGTAACTCCCCCCTGCTGTGCCCATGTATGGTCTAGTCTTCTAGACCCCCTAGACCCCCCCCCCGGCTACGCCCATGTATGTATATTAATTAAATATAAGATTATGGATTAAAAAGTTTGTGATACTTGACTTTATAATCAAGACAATAATATTACTATTCTATTATTACGTAATTATTAAAAAAAAACTATGATTTCTAATCTAATTATAAGAATATATAAACACATTATTATTTAAAAAATTAAAAAATAAAATTTATAAGTGGCAATAAGGTCTTATTTTAATTTTACACAGTTTTAAAGCATTTATAAGCTTGTTTTACGTTTTTTACGCGTTTTAAGCCCATTTTAAAGCAGCGCAGGAATATTAGGTACACCCCTTTCAAAATTTTGGTCTTGCCGGACACCCCACTCCCTAAAATTTGACCCCCCCCCCAAACCCGACAGGCTGCCCACCTATGGTGCCTACCCGGGTAAATGGCTCTTTGAAAGCTAGGAGGGAGGTCCGGTACGTACCCCTCCCCTAGCTTCTTGAGGGGGTCGACCCTTGTAGGCCAGTTCGTAATCTAGAGGGGGGTCAGGAGGGGTCCGGTTTCCAAACAAAGTTATTTCAAATCATCAATTCATGTTTTTTAGCACTAATACAGATTTTATACACCAAAATAGGCTTGTTATGTTAAAAAAACAGTACAAAAGTACTGTTTCTTTACTAAAAAGACGTGTTTATGACAGTAAATTTTGACCTAGATTTGTGCCCAAAATTTCGCACGAAAGGGGGGATTGAGAATTCCAGAGGGGGGTAGGGTGTCAAAATAAATTTGGGGGAAGGGGGCCTACATTTTTTCTAGGAGGGGATTTCAAAATTTCAAGACTAGAGGGGGGTGGACTATGTTCATGTATATTTTATTTTTTATATTTTAGTCTTTTATATTTTAGTTTTTTATCTTCCCTATAACCTCTGGTGCCCATACTTTTTTGATAAACCCCAAAGGAAGCGAGCGGGTTGGAGGGGTTATATCACCATTGATGTTTTTGGTCGGGTCCGCTAGGAAGGGGTCCACCTCCGGGTGGAAGACCAAAAATTTTTAGGGGGAGGTCTCGGGGGGTCCCATCTTGACCCCCTTGGTTTTTTAGGGGGGACGACCCTGGGTGTAAGATTTCAAATTTATGGGGGGTCAAGGGCATAGATGAACACGGGGGGATAGGGTGGGGTCCACCTCCCCTAACCATGTAATGCAATAAAATGTAATATTATCTTATAAAAAACTATTATTAAACATTTTTTTTTAAAGCTGAAGCGGGCCGGCCATGGATATTCCATATTACCGCCTACCACCCTATATCAGCACTGTTGTTGATGTAGAATGTTAGTCAAAGCCCCACCCCTATTAGAGGATTTTAGGGATTAGATGTGAGGTTATATTTAATAATACAAAGAGAATAATAAAAATAAAGGATATTTTACCTATCTCACATCTATTCCCTAGGCCTACGTTTGGTCGGTTTGTCTTACCGTGGGAGGAAGGCTTATCTTTTGGTTGCACAATAGTGTATGTAAAGATAAGCTTACTCCTCCGGTTGTGGGCTCGGCCGCAATGGCCACACGGTAAGGACCTCAGCCCCCTCAGCGCGGCAAGCCGCTACGCCACAACACGTAACGTGGCAATTACCTCACTAAGGTGGCAATGGCGGTTTTGGTGAACCAAATCAACCACGACCTCCAGAGTGGCGTAATCCCCATTGTAGGTTATCGAGGGGGATTATTAATCATTTAATGATTTAAAAGTATTTTGTTTCGGAAATTGGACCCCACCTGACCCCCCTCTAGGTTTCAAAATCTTCCACCCCGGGTTAACCCCCTATAAAGCTAGGGGGGTTCGACTTCGACCCCCCTAGGACCCCCCTAGATTTTGAAATGTCATTTACCCGGCTTAAACACCTTCCCCCTAGCTTTTTGACCGTGTTCATTTATGGTCTTACTTAATGTGACTTTGTTTTGAAACCGGACCTCCTCTGACCCCTAAGGATTTTAAATTAGTCTACCCCGGGTCGACCACCCCCCCCAAAAAAACTAGGAGGGAAACGGACACCCCCCCCCCTCCCTGGACCCTTCTCCTGCTTTTAAAGGGCCATTTACTCGGGTTAGCCTAGCCACCTAGAAAAAAAGGTAAAAATAGGTCTAAAATGGTTTAAAATGTATTGAAATAGGCTAAAAACTGCAAAAATTTTGCAATGGTGGCGTAATAATAGGTAATGGCGTCATAATTTTTGGGTACTTTTTCATTTTTCCGCGGGGGGCAATAAAACGAGGGTGGCAAATTTTCCAAAAAACGCGGGGGGGTTTCAGATCGTGCACAGGTTTGTATACCCAACCTCAAACTTGGGAGCCCTCCCGCCCATATTAGTACAAACTTTTAGTTTCTCCTAAAAAAGTGAAACGCTCCCCATATTCATAAATTCAAGCAAGTGTCATTTTTAAAATTTGATTACAGTTTTTTCTACTTTAAGCATGTGTTGATAAAAGCCATATTAACATTGAATAACGTAAAATCATTCCGTATTTTACATTATCGACCAGCTTTTTACAATATCTACCTGATTGGGCAAAGCACGGAATTTGGCGACGTTTGGAAATCATTGCGATTTGTCCCGCAATATGACCAGGATCTAAAGAAATCGGGATCGCCACTTCCTCTGTGAAATCAATTGTATAACCGTTTTTGTTCCATTGAAAATAAAAAGCATGTTTATTTTCCGAAAGCAATGCTGGTACTTTTCTTGTCATCCTATCTTTCTAAAATTGTTTGGAAAATTTTCTAAATATTCAGTTTTTACTCAAATTTAATACACTTTTTATTAGATAGATAAATCGAAATAAATAAATCACTAAAATTTGAAATCATAAACCAATGCGCAATAATTGTAAAATTATTGGAATGGTTTTCAAAAATCAAATACTTTTAGTAATTCTTAAAAAATAACAATAAACCCATAGTAAATGTATTCCAATTGTATGAATTAATTAAATTTAATATAAAAAAGAAGCAATAAAGTTATGGTTAAAAAAACAAAAAACAACTAAACAAACATGGTACTAAATAAAAGCAACAGATTGCCCCCAACCATACAAGGGCAAGTTGGTCCGTAGTGGGGGGGGTTAAACCCCAAATTAAGGGGGTGTAAATTGTAAATCCGAGAAACACAAAATACCCATATTGTTTTTTTTTCTGGAGTGCATTTTACCCACATGTTTTTCGATTTTGAAGAAAAAATAGGTAAAAAATGCTAATTTTAGTTCAAAAAGCCCTTTTTATTGCATTTTTTGAACTTTTTATTGTTTAAAACTATCATTTTGACCTCAAAACTTAATTTTGGAGGCAGTTAGAAGTCATTTTAAAGACATTTTGTTCTTCATTTTTCCAAAATTGGGGGGATTAACTTTTTCTCCCCCCCCCACACTTCTGAGTGGGGAGGTTAAACTCTTCTTCTCAGAATTTGGAGGGTTAACCCCACCCCAACCTTCCCTTGCCCATGTATGGCCCCCAACCACCCCCCCCCCTGCCCAACTATGGGTTAACTTACGCCAATTCTGAGATGGGGGGTTTATTTAACAAATTTCTGCCACTCACAACAAGAGAAAATTAACTCTTTCTTCCCTCTTTAATTTTGAAAACATGAAAAAAAATGTCTTAAAAATGACTTTTAAGGTCTCCAAACATAAGTTGGGGGCCCAAACTCCCTCAATATAGCAAAATATGCAGCGGGCCACTTTTTGTTTTTGCTGTCACAACTCCCGCTGTGTTAATGTTTCAGAAATATGACGTCTTATAAATACGAGTTGTAATGTAACACTGTCGAGCGATGGTGTAACGCAGCACGTCAGTCAATGAGGTACTGAGGCTGGAGATTACAGGTTCAAGTCTTGTATCGCTCATTTTTCAGCCAAAAACGCTAAAAACAGCAAATTGTTTCGCAATCTTTCTTTCAAAAACTCAATTTATTCGGCTTCATATTTCTGGACGTTACATAATAAGAAATAATGTCAGTGATGTTTCTGTTGCAGATTCTAGGAAATTTGAACGCCAGCATTAGAACGCCGCGCACTTGAACGCCGAGCATTAGACCGCCGAGCATTAGACCGCCGCAGTACGCGTTGCTTTAAAAAGGACGTTAAAACTCCCCGCAAAGGTGGTATAAACTCCCCCCAAGAATAAAAAAAAATCAATAGAATATAAAAAAATGGTTTTAATATAATATTTAAACAAAGCAATGTTGTTTTAACAATAAACGATAAGTCAAAAATTTATATTTTTTCTTGAAAATAAAGAAAAAACTTAGTGAACGGTTAGTTTTTTAATAATTTAAACCTGTTTTTCCTGAGCCTATGCAAAACCTAAAAATCAAACTAAATTTTTATGATAAATTTATATTTAATGGTGTTTTTTTAACATAACTAATTTTTTTCTAAGCCTAAGCAAAACCTAAAAATTAAACAAAAAGTTTATACTTAATAGTTTGTTTTGCAAAGACAAAAAAAAACTAAAACTTTTTAGGTTTGGGGAATTTATACTGTGGTAGTGCTGTGTTGATACAATTCTCTGTAGGTGGCGGAAATCAAAAATTTGCATAAAATTTATATTGAATACTGCGGCGGTCTAATGCTCGGCGGTCTAATGCTCGGCGTTCAAGTGCGCGGCGTTCTAATGCTGGCGGTCAAATGCTCGGCGATCAAGTGCTGGCGTTCAAATTTCCGGACACCCTGTTGCACACCCAAAGATCTATTCCAAGGAAACGCCGACTGTCCAGGAGTATAGGGGTTCATGAATCTTTGGTTATGGACCCCTATACTCCTGGACAGTCGGCGTTTTGGAAGAATTGGGGGAACTACAATCCTGGTCCTTAGATCCTTGGCAGATGGCGTCAATATTAAACAGCCTACGCCTAAATCTAACCCTAAGCCTAAGCCTAAGCCTAGAAATCGGTCGGTGTCGGTGGACGGTGTCGGTGTACTTTTCAGTTTGCTTCGAAATGACGCCACTCAAAGGTAAGGATCTAAGTTCCCGTTACCTTTGGGAGGGGTGTGCAACAGATACATCACTGGCAGATTCTACATGTGCTCAAATCCGCAATTTCGGGTTAAAAACTTTTTGTAAATAATTTTTTTATAAAATTAAGTGGTTTTGATTGTATTAATGTATTTTTATATTTTTAAAATGGGTTTTTGAAAAGTTTATAGCATAATAAAATTTTGCCCAGTACTAAAATTTCCCATTTTTACGCATTTTTAAAATAAAATATTAACACAAATGATGAAATATTTTTACCACTATATTTACAGATATAGTACTAAATTACTCAGCAAAAAAATGGAAATTGATAGTGGTATTATGTTACTATGGACAAAAATTATACAATAGTCATTAAAAAAGGACCAGTCATTTTTATAGTAAAACTAGAAAAATAATATTTTGTCAAAGTAATTAACTGATTAGTTACTACTTAATAAATTAAAAAGATTAACATTCATAGAGCAATATTAGGTTATAAAAGGTAACAAGTTTTCAATAAATCAATTTTTGTTCGAAATTCTTTTTATTTCATTACTATTTATTAAATTTTAAACATTATATTGCAAACAATTAGCCCAATCGGGTGGATTGGTCGGTAATTATCTAGTAATGTGCCCCGGGGGTTAAAGCCCCGGAGCAAAGCTCTGCTTTTAAAAGCTATGGAGCAACCCCGAGCTCCAGAGCTCTGGAGCTCCGCCCTATTTTTCGCCCTAATATTACTGAATGAATGTAATATTTTTTTAGTTTATTTAGTAGTAGCTAATCAGTTAATTATTCTTCTTCTAGCTTTATTATAAAAATATTTATTGGAACAAAAGATTTGAGGGATGTCAATTTTTAATGAATATACACTATGGTATAATGTTTCGTTAATTATTATCTATAGTAAATATAATAGTGCTATCAATTTTCATTTTTTTGCTTAGTAATTAACCGCTATATGTGGAAATTAAGTGATAAAAATATTTCTTTACTTGTTTCAATCTTTTGTGAAAAAAAGCAAAAAATGTGAAATTTTAGTACTGAATGGAATTTTATTATGCTACAAAATTTTCAAAAAACAATTTTTAAACTATAAAAAAACATTGATACATTCAAAATCACCTAATTGTATGGAAAAAATTATATACAAAAAGTTTTAAGCCCGAGAATTGAAGATTTGAGCACATGTAAAATCTGTCAGTGATGTTGCTGTTGGGCACTAGGAAAAAATACGTTCTGCATAATATCTTCGGAAAGAATTGCTTCTGTAAGAAAAACTTTTGCAAAAATACATTCCAGTAAAATATCTTCGGAAAAAATAACTTCTCGCCATGCGTCGCGGAAGATACTATGCTGGAAGATATTCTTTCCGCCCTTTAAGAAATAAACCGACGAGTGAGACGCGCAGTGAAATTAAAATAAAGCAATCTTATAATTTAAAACATTGCCAACTATGCGAATTTACAAACCAAAAACAAAGTTATAAAATTTGTCATTTGATTTAATCTGAATATTTCCAAAACAATAATGTTTGAATAAAATCTTTTGCATAAAAATCAACGTGTTCGAGTGTGCACAGCGTTAATTCGTCATTTTGAAGTTTCTGTTACAAGTTTCCAAAAAGAATTGATGTTGAATTGTGCTAAATTACTACACTACGCTTTAAATATAAATTAATACACTGGTAAATTTATTAAAATAAATTACTAAATGAATGGTAGGCTGGTTTGTTTAATTCTATACGTAAAATTAGTCGCTTATGAACAAATTAAAAACTTAATGCTTCTAAAAACTTAAAGTATAAAATCATACTAGTGTAAAAAGCTTTAAAAGCAAATTAACACTTAGTTTTAATTAAATTTATTTTTCCTGAGCCTAAGCGAAACCTTGAAATCGAGCGAAATTGTATTGTAATGCATTTTTTAATAATGCTTTTTTAAAAAATCTAATTTTTGTTATCAATGGTTTGTAATGTTTTAAATAATACGATTTGTTTATTTTTATTCCAATGTGCTAAACTTTATGGTTTTGAAAACTCAGTATAAAACATTCTTAGTTAGTTTTAAATGCTTAAAAAATTATTCAAAACTTTGTTTTAATCAAATTTATTTTCTTAATCCTAAACAAAACCTAAAATCAAGTTAAATTGTATTATGATACATTATTAAATAATGCTTCTTTTAAAAAATGTTGATATTTTTATTATCTACAGCTTGTACGTAATGTTTTAAATTATAAAAATTGTTTATTTCCATTCCGCTGCGCGTCTCACTCGTCGGTTTATTCATCCAACGTTCAGCGTTAGAAGGGCGGAAAGAATACCTTCCAGTATAATATCTTCTGTGACGCACGGCGAGAAGTTATTTTTTTCGAAGATATTTTACTGGAATGTATTTTTGCAAAAGTTATTATTGCAGAAGAGATTCTTTCCAAAGATATTATGCAGAATGTATTTTTTCCGGACACCATCTGTTGCACACCCAGAGATCCATTCCAAAGAAACACCGACTGTCCAGGAGTATGGGGTCCATGCTTTGGCGAATCGGCAAATACTAAATTCCACCGACTCCGACTCCGATTCAAATTTCGCAAATTATATATTGATGTCCACGTTAGGCGGAATTAACAAAATCTCGAACAAAATTAACCAACTTAAATGTTTTTTAAATCAATTTAGCTCTTGTTACGTGTAATTTTTAAGAAATTAATAATTTTTAACTATACATTACACTACAAAAACTTTAAATTAAGTTTAAAAACCATAAAATTACCAAAATTAAAAAGGAATATAATTAATACAAAAATTAATCAACTTTAGCCCTTAAAAAATTTGCATTTGGGTTCCAAATTGAGAAATTTTATAAATACGGGATTTTATCTTTATTATTATACCGCTTTTGTTAGAAAAAATTTAAATGGTTTTATTGTTAAATAGTAGGGATGCATTGAGCACCAGATTTTAATTGTGAGCTGAGCATTACCTAGTACTCACAATTAATTAATTGTGAGGTTGAGCCTCAGTACTCACAATGAATTATATGAGAGTACCAATTGGTATTGAGCATTTATGAGCTTGGCGAATTTTCAAAATATGCTTACATATAGCACGGATTTTAGGAGAATCGAATGTCATAAGCACTTCTCTGCGTGAGCACAGACGTCCTTGACCGTAGTTTTCAGAAATGGGAGCTATGGGCAGGGATGCCTACTATACTAGAATTATGCTATACTATACTATACTACCATACTAGAATTATTTAAGGGTTTTATACTATTCTATACTAGAATTCAAACCCGACCCGACATGTTATACTATACTATACTATACTATACTATACTATACTATACTATACTATACTATACTATACTATACTATACTATACTATACTATACTATACTATACTAGAATTAAAGCCGAGCGATCTATACTATACTAGAATTAAAGACTTCTTACTAGTATACTGATATAATTCTAGTATAGAGTTTATACTAAAAATAATTTGAGTAAACCAAAATTATTCATAAAAGCTACAACGATAAATGTGGTTATAAACCCAATATATATTATTATTTTACCAAATTTATCAAATTCTTTTAACAAATATGTTTTTTTTACTCCACCATCCATATTTTGTATCTTCTAAATGTTGATTATAACCAAACCGTACTATTTTTTAACCAACTTTAGTGCAGTGATTTTTAAAAAATACCACCCTTGGTTTGCATGGGTGTCGATGTTTTGTAGCAGCTGATCCCCAAAAATGTAAGCTAATTTTTTAATGCTTCTAAAATGGTATGGTGATGATGATGATGATAATGCAAATTATTTAATCTAAATTGAAATGTAAGAACTTCGTTTTGTAAGAAAAAATTAGGTTTGGTGGTGTTTTTTTTTAATTTTTGCACTCCTTGAATTTTTAGCAAATCAGAACAATTAAAATATTTTTGGAAAGCCAAGAACACGGGGAATTTTAAATTTAACATATAAAATTATTTTCACCAGTTAAAAGCATTAATCACAAACCCGATCATTTAGAAGACTGTGTCTTTAATGGAGTACTTTTTAGCTAAAGCGCCATCATCTACTAAGAATTTTGAAAACAAAAAATAAAAGCTCTGGTTCTAAGTTTTGCGGGTTTTTTTAATACTTTTTTAACGTTTTTTACAACCTAACCTATACGTATTTTACCTTTTATTTGAAAACCATTGTATTTTTATATTTAACCTTGAAATGGGTTTCATATTTATGTCTCACATTCCAAGCGTTTTATGCAAAAATTTCAATTTTATATTTTAAAATTACGTAATTGTTATATTACCGCCAGAATTTATTAGGTTTAAGTCAAAAACAAGCACATCTCTAAAATTATTTCGTACGGTATTTTTTAAAACGTGGGTGAATTCGTATGAATCCAACGACATTATGAATTTCATGATTATTTTTTGTTATTTATATTTTCCTGACCACGGATCTGACAACCCCCATTCACAGATCAATGCTAAATACAAGCATCTTATCAGCAAAAATAATCAAGGACTATATATTTCTGTAATATAACTTTTAAGTTTTAATATAAAAATAATGCGAAATAATCGAGCAATATAGTGTGCGTTTAAATAAATTTGTGTCATTAATTATAACCGCGTCGATTTTTTAGATTTTGCACAAAACAGAAAAAAACAACATTTACTAAAACACTTTGTTGTTTGAGTGTTCAATAATTTTGAATTACGTAGAAATTTTAAATTACTTTCGTTATGTAAAAATTAAATGCAATTTTGTTTTATACTAAAATTAATGGTTTTTTAATTCCGGTATACCTGTCTTACTAGTAACGTTACTAGTAAGAAAATTTAAAAATCTATACTATACTATACTATACTAAAAGTAAAATCATGTGTCTTATACTATACTATACTATACTATACTATACTATACTATACTATACTATACTATACTATACTATACTATACTATACTATACTATACTACGCTACGCTACGCTACGCTACGCTACGCTACGCTACGCTACGCTACGCTACGCTACGCTACGCTACGCTACGCTATACTATACTATACTATACTATACTATACTATACTATACTATACTATACTATACTATACTATACTATACTATACTATACTATACTATACTATACTACTATACTATACTATACTATACTATACTATACTATACTATACTATACTATACTATACTATACTATACTATACTATACTATACTATACTATACTATACTATACTATACTATACTATACTATACTATACTATACTATACTAAACTATACTATGCTATGCTATGCTATGCTATGCTATGCTATGCTATGCTATGCTATGCTATGCTATGCTATGCTATGCTATGCTATGCTATGCTATGCTATGCTATGCTATGCTATGCTATGCTATGCTATGCTATGCTATGCTATGCTATGCTATGCTATGCTATGCTATGCTATGCTATGCTATGCTATGCTATGCTATGCTATGCTATGCTATGCTATGCTATGCTATGCTATGCTATACTATACTATACTATACTATACTATACTATACTATACTATACTATACTATACTATACTATACTATACTATACTATACTATACTATACTATACTATACTATACTATACTATACTATACTATACTATACTATACTATACTATACTATACTATACTTTACTATATTATATTATACTATACTATACTATACTATACTATACTATATGTGAGGATGAACTAAAAGAGATCGTTAATTTTGGCTGAAAATTCATATAGTTTTAAACTATGTTTAAAACTATGTCTAACCTCAGTATACACCAATCCAAACAATTTTTGAGACTCACTATGTGAAGTAGTGAGTTCGAAACAATGCACAAACAATCTCACCTTAGCTCTGTAGCTCCGTTTGTAGCACAAGGGGGTTGAACCAATTTCTGAAGTTTGGTGGTGTCCTTCTTGGGTGAAATTAAGGAACTCCTTTCCTGATACTGAAATACCAGACCTTAAGAATAAAGAAAACACTTTATAACAAGAATAAATAAAAATGAGAATATTTTAGATTCAACCCTTTGAAATCTAAAAAAATTGAGAATAAAGTTTTAGAAAAATCTCTAGTGATACAAAATATGATTTTTAGTGTATAAGTAATTGTTTAAGTAAAATAATGTTTAATTGTAGTGATTTTTATTATAAAATGTTTCAATTTTTATGCAAATTGTTATGTAAGGTTATTTTTAGTTAGGGCAGTCCAATCAGTCGAAATACCAAAAATAGTCGTGGTCATCCTTTAACTCAAAACTGGTATTTCGGGTGATTGGGCGTAGAGAGATCTCGTGTATTCAAGCTGTAGAAGTTTTCCTGTGTTAACGGGGAATCAGCTACAGTGATGAAACACCAGGTCTGCCTACCAGCTCTGGTGGTTTTTAGCAAAAAGGGATTACGGGACGCGTTGTCGTGTCCTTAATCTCTTTTGGAATGTGGGTTATAGTCTTCCGTAAACTGATAAAAGCGGACTTGTATTTTTCTAAGTTAGTGGGTGGTGGTTTCCAGTGATCGTGAGGTGGCTCCCAGTTTATTTCCCTTGTTTTAACTAAAGTCAGAGCCGAAGAAACCCACGATTGAATTTAAATTCTGAAAAAGAAATAGGAAGTAAGTTTTTATCAGTTTACGGCTTGAGTTTGAGTTCTTTTTTATAGTTCCATTTCGTCGGTTTTTGTTTTAAAAAAAATAAATACTTTACTAAATTTAGTTTTCATCTTAATCAATTTAGTAAACTCTATTAAAACTATCTTAAGACTAAAATATAAATCAAACTCATTAGCCAGTCGTGACATACAATTTTTGGTCCGACGACCCCAGTGCTTTTGGAGCGGACTTACAACCCTCTTCAAAAACATTGTTCGAACTGATCTTTGTATGTTTCGACGCACTTCTCTGGAAGTGTGACTGATTTCTTTCCTCGTTTAGGCCGTTGTGGTAACCTGTGGTTGCCGGTTTCCTGTGTGGATTGCCTGACGAGTGTGCAGCAGAAGCGCTGCTTCTTCCTTTTCGCTTACCCGGACGCAAACCGCGGTCAGTGGAGCTCCCTGCGTTCGTTGGATTCAGTCGGCAAGAGCGCTAGAAATCAGCGTAAGTTTTTCTTTTCCAAACTCCGTCAAATTTAATTTATTTTTGTCGAACGATTTTTGTCATGGATAACACAAATAATCCTTTCAGCGGTAGAGCGATAAACCGTACTCCGTTAAATTGGCTCTATATTGTGTGTATACTTTTGTTGAACGTTAATGGTATAGACGCCCGAAATGTCTTGTCAGGTTACGCTGGGGACTCTAAACTTGGGACTCTCTGGTGGTCTATTCCTTTACTTTTGGTGGTTTACTGGTTTAAAACGTTTAAAAACCATAAATTTTTGGAGTTAAAGTTTGAGAAACTCAAAACTGGATTTCACCTAAATTTTAAAAGAAGGGTTTCAAAAATGAAAACTGTTATTTGTAGTGCTTTGGGAACAAATTCAAAATTTCGTTGCACGGGGTGGATAAAAGTGGAGAAATTCCCAACCAAAGCATTGTTTGATACGGGAGCATCTGTCACCCTTATTTCGGGGGAAGTGGCACGTCATTTAAAGGATATTGAGTGGGGACCACCCCCGGAAACTCCAGTGACGTCCCTTTCAAACATACCGATAAAATTTTCAAAGATGGGAAGAGTTCAGCTTAGAATAGCGGGTCAATCACTGACTATGATGGTAAGGGTCCAGGAGGATTTACCCTACCCGGCCTTGTTAGGGACAGACACGATGAGGAAATTAGGCAAAGTAACATTCGATTTTGAAAATAATTCGATAAACATAGGGAAAGTTAAATTAGAAGTGAATGCAGTACTGCTTCCGGAATTAGATGGAAAAGTGTCAATTAAAAAAACTGAAATTATTCTGGAACAAACAAGAAAATTGATTGAAGTTAATATAGCTTTGCCTAATAACGTAACGTGTCTGATCGATAACCCTCTCCCATCCTTTAGTAAGACAGGCCTTTGTTTAGCGAGGTCACTAGCCACTGCCCGAAACGGCACTGGTTTTATTGAAGTAATGAATATGGGAAGGTTCCCTGTAAAAATTTTTGAAAATACCTCAGTAACCGTGGGCCTTATTTTAAATACAAACTATATTGAGGAAATATTGGGTGATGCCCCGTACAATCCCCCGCCCGGTTCCCAGGGATCTAGGAACCCTGAATTTAACCCTGAGGAACATTTAAATTTATCTGACACGGACATTTCGGACGATCAAAAAAAGAAGTTGAGGATGCTAGTAAAAACTCATGAGTCCGTATTTTCTTCGGGACAATTTGATTTGGGTCGTACATCCTTGCTCAAACATCGTATTGATACCGGTGATAATCCTCCCTGTCGTCAACGAGCTTATAGGGCACCGGAATCACAAAAAGCGATTATTAAAGAACATATTGATAAGATGTTGGAGCACGGTGTAATTACCGAATCAAATAGTCCATTTGCCTCGCCTATAGTGATCGTTAAAAAAAAAGATGGTTCAACTCGTTTTTGTGTTGATTACAGAGGCTTAAATAATATAACAAGGAAAGACATGTTTCCCCTTCCTAGGATTAGCGAAGTTCTAGATACCCTAGGGGGTTGCCTTTACTTTTCTACTTTAGATTTAGTATCTGGGTATTGGCAAGTTGAGGTAGACGAACGGGATAAGCACAAAACCGCCTTTATAAGTCCCACAGGTGGCCTTTATGAATTCAATGTTCTCAGTTTTGGACTTTGTAATGCCCCTTCCACTTTTCAAAGATTAATGGAATTAGTACTAACCGGATTACAATGGCAAAATTGTTTAGTGTACATTGACGATATAATTGTATTCTCAAAATCTTTTGAGGCACATTTATCTGATTTGGATACTGTATTTAAAAGATTAAAAAAGGCTAACCTTAAAATTAAACCGTCCAAATGCAAGTTTTGCCGTAGTTCCGTGGAATTCCTTGGACACGTCATCAGTCGGGAGGGTACTTTACCTGATCCTGCCAAGATCGAGTCTGTTAAGAAATTTCCGGTTCCTAAAAGTACTAAAGATGTAAGATCATTTCACGGCTTAGCAAACTTTTATCGTCGCTTTATTCCAAATTTTGCAGCCTTATCGGCTCCCCTTTGTAAGCTGATGAGTAAAAAGGTTCGGTTTTATTGGACACCCGAAACACAAGAAGCATTTGAGTCATTAAAAAAACATCTTGTTTCGAGTAAGGTTTTGGCATTCCCTGATTTCAATCGGCCCTTTCTACTTTCTACTGATGCCTCAAACACAGGCATTGGTGCGGTCTTAGCTCAGGATTTTGGTGAGGGGGAGCGACCGATTGCTTACGCTAGTAGGAGCTTTAGTTCAGCTGAAAAAAATTATGCGACCATTGAAAGAGAAGCCTTAGCGGTAGTTTGGGCCATAAAACATTTTCGTCCTTACCTTTATGGACATAGTTTTTCCTTGTTGACTGATCATAAGCCGCTAGAATATATATTTTCTAGTAATAAAACGTCATCTCAGCGGTTACAACGTTGGGCGCTTTTGCTAAATGAATATACGATCACAGGTTTTAAATATAGGCCAGGTAAAGAAAATGGGAATGCAGACGCCTTGTCTCGTATTCCCCAGGACTCCCAGGAGCTTGTCACGGAAAGAGCATGTGGTGTGGAAGCTGTGGTTCCCAACCTAATTGAACCTTCCATTTGGAAAAAGTTAATTGTAGATCAGAAGGGAGACCCTGAGTTGGGCGTAGTTAGGACATTTTTGGTGAAGGGAGAATTACCCCCCTCCCAGGCAACTAAAATGGAGAAAATTGCTGAAAAATATTATATTAAAAATGATGTACTTTTTCATTGCCCATCTGATTTTCTTCTCATTAGTTTCGAATTTTGTGAACAAATTGCGCTGCCACTTGAATATCGCAAACAAGCTATAGAAGCATGTCATGATGACATCTTGTCGGGTCATTTGGGTGTAAAACGTACTCGCTCGCAAGTTTTGCTAAGATTTTATTGGCCCACCGTTAACAAAGATGTCGAACATTATGTAAAAACGTGCGAAAAATGTTTGAAAAGGAAAGACCCCCCTCAAAAAACAGTTAATCCCCTCAAACCTCTGCCCATAGGGAACATTTTTGACAGGATTGGGATTGATATTTTGGGGCCTCTAAGACCTTGCACGACTGACGGTAACTCGGTCATCTTAGTCGTTACTGAATACTTGTCTCGTTTTGCCATGTGCTTTGCACTACCTGATCAAAAGGCAAAAACAATTGCTAAAGTATTATTAGAACAAGTAATTAGTATTCACGGATGCCCTCTTGAGATACTATCAGATCGTGGTTCAAATTTCCTAAGTAAAACCATTGCAGATATTTGTTCACTAGCCAACTCCAAAAAGATTTTTACCACAGCCTATCACCCCCAATGTAATGGGTTAACAGAACGATTTAATAAGACTTTATGTGATATGCTGTCGCACTATGCGGAGCAGGACGATACAAAATTAGATTGGGATTTTGCTCTCCCTTTCGTGACAAGTGCCTATAATAGCACTCCTCAAGAGTCCACGGGCGAAAGTCCTTACTACCTTTTATATATGAGGGATATTAGGAAACCGATAGATGTAAAATTTCATGCTGTACGTAGCCCTTATGTAGATTATGACGATGATTATATTCAACATGCTAAGGTAGTGATGACTGAGGCTCGCGAATTGGCCAAGACAAAACTAGAAAATGCGCAAATTAAGCAGAAAGCTTTACATGATCGAAAAGTCTGCAAATTGAATTTATCTGTAGGGTGTCAAGTTTTACGTTGGTCTCCTGTTACTGATATAAATAAATGCCCTAAATTTGCGAGTTTATGGAGAGGCCCCTTTTTAGTGAAAAAATTAGATAACGACCAAGGGAGGGCCCTTCTAAGCGACCCAAAATTTCCAAATCGGAGATATGAATGGGTAAATTTTAGCAGACTAAAAAAATTTCATGTGCGCGATCCAAAATTTCCTAGTAAACAGAGTTCGGAACCTAAATCTATAGGAAAAGGGGAAATAAGGAAGCCTCCACCCCCCATTGTCAAGAAATCTTCCGTCCCCCAAGAAATTACTCCTAAACAAATTGTACAGCCCCAGTATAATTTGAGACCTCGAAAAAATGGCAAAGCGGTTACTAAAAGAGTGTGTTTTTCAGGTTTTGTTCCGGCGACAGTAGGATGCTCCTACTGTGGCTACACGAATCACGTGTGGTCTCGATGTTTCCACCAGATTCGCGAGGTAACGCGGGAACGTCAAAACCGGGAGAAGCGCGGTAGCCAGAAAAACCGCCAGCAGGAGAACAGGGAGCGGTCCCCCTTCAGCCGGCCGCGTCGTTTAATTACCCGGCCCGAACCGCAGCAGGGCCGCCAGCAGCCCTTTCCACGCCAGGAGGCCAGCAGCCGCCGCGACCCCCCGCGTCGCCAGTTTCCAGGGCGCAGCAGCACAGCGCCGCCAGCAAGCCGGATCCCGCATCGCCAGGAGGAACATCGTCGGGACGTTCGTCATCGGGAGCAGAGGCCACGGCGTCCGGAAATTCGCAACCATGACCATTCTGCCAGTCGCCAGTTGCAGCGGCCGGCCGCAGCAGCGCCCCCAACCGCCACGGAGCATTCGGCGGTGGTGGCACCGCAGAGTCCACCTAGGGGCTCCCCAGTCGTAACCCCCGGTCGGGGTCGTCAGCCGTCGCCTGTGTCGCCCGGGCCGATTCAGCCAACGCCGCAGCAGCGCGCCGCCAACCGAGAAATGGCGGAGGAGGCCCGTGTCCTAGCCGTGACAGACCAATTGGCGGAGGGTCTGGCGATCGAAGAAGGAGAATTGGCGACCGAGGAACATTTTGTGGATACAGACCTGGATGCTGAAATTCAATTGTTGGTAGAAGCGGCAGGAAAAAATTAATTTTCTTATTATTATAAGTGGTGGTGGCCTGAATAAGGAACCTGGAAAAAGAAGTTGAAAAAGAAATTGATAAAGGTGTATATTTTAGCCAAATTCTTCTGCAAGAAATGTGTGCAGTAAAGATAAAATTTCATATTCCATGATTTTGGACCTATAAAATAGAAGCAATTTCTTTAAAACCAGGTTCCTTTTTGTAGGAAGCAGTTATCAAACCGCCGGTGGGGTTTTACTGCACCCTTTTTATTAGCCGGTGTGTACTCAGTCATTATAATTTAGATATTGCACAAACGGAGTAGGAATTCAAGCCTTGTCAAAGTTTTTTTTTTATTTAATTACCTTTTTCATCCTTGATCAACCCACACCTCCCTGGAATTTTCTTGTTTAGGGTAATTCATCAAATTTTTGTTACATTGGCTAAAAACAAAGAATAAAAGAATTATATATTGAGATATAAAAGTCAAACTCGTTTACTGTAAATTGGTATTGAGGTTTGGAACCTCTTATTTTCTTGTTAAAAAAATAAAGCAATAACTAATGTCTTTAGTTTTAATAAGGAGTGAGTTGCTTTAATTTCACGTTTAGTGTAATTATTTATTATAATTATTATATATATTATTATTTTGGGTCAAGGTCTCATGTATTAGTTTGAGGAATTTTCTCTTCATTTTTTTTTTTTGTTTTCCCCGAGTAGGGTGTGAAAATAACGCTGGGCGATATTTTCAGCTGGGATGGAAGGTGTGAGGATGAACTAAAAGAGATCGTTAATTTTGGCTGAAAATTCATTTAGTTTTAAACTATGTTTTTTTATGTTTCAAAAAATTTTGTTATTGGGGAAATAAACAAACAGACTGAATCTCGATTCAAATCCGTCCATCGTTTTAAATTAAGATGGATTCTTCGGAATCTGTCCCGGCTGTGTACAGAATTGGACATTAAGATGTACTCGATCTGGAGAGCAGGGCGTACTTCCTTGGGAGTTACGTTTTTGTGTGCTCTCAATTTTTGAAGCCCCTTCGGCTAGGGGGTGATTTGAATCCGGGATGGTTTGGTCACGGTTCAAATGGGTTTGCCGAAGCCCTTAATCATTAGCAAACTACCGCCTAGAAATCGGGCAAATAAAATTTTGAGGGTTTTGGTGATTTTTCGAAACCATTCTATAATGTTTTATCGGATTTCTAAGGGGAAATAGTGAGTTGTCTTCGTCATTTGGACTCTAAAAAAAAAATTTTTGAAAACTCACTATGTAAGTAGTGAGTTGAACAATGCACACAACTCACCTAGCTCCGTAGCTCCGTTTGTAGAACTGGGGGCTGAACCAATTTCTGAAGTTTGGTGGTGTCCTCTCCTTGGGTGAGTTTAAGGAGACTTTCCTATACCTGAAATAGAAACCTTGAGACTAACAAATAAAACTTTATAGCAAGAATAAATAAAAACAAGAATATTCTAGATTGAACTTTTTGAAATTTAAAATTGAGAATACAGTTTTAGAAAATCTCTAGTGATACAAATAATGATTTTTATTGTATAAGTAATTGTTTAAGTAAAGTAAAATAATGTTTTAAGTATAATAATGGTAGTGATTTTTATTGTAAAATGTTTCGATTTTATGCAAATTTTTATTATAAGGTTATTTTTAGTTAGGGCAGTCCAATCAGTCGTAATACCAAAATAGTTGTGGTCATCCTTTAACTCAAAACCGGTATTTCGGGTGATTGGGCGTAGAGAGATCTCGTGTATTCAAGCTGTAGAAGTTTTCCTGTGTTAACGGGGAATCAGCTACAGTGATGAAACA